>SSSL01000345.1:0-56638 GCA_008086715.1 Sitobion miscanthi
CGTTATTGCATATAATAATAATACTAATAATTAATAATAATAATAATAGTTTATTTTTTGCAACATCACAAGTTTTAAATCAAATTATACAAATAAAAATATAATATTGCAGCACCCCCCGTAAGCAAGAGAAGTTCTTAAGAATATAAAATAGTACAATATAATACATTTAGTATTAATAAATTAAATAGTACCTATGTAAAGTCAAAAAATAGGAATATAGTGGAATTTTCCATTTTAATGTATAATATTAATTAACAGAAATAAATTAATGTAAATTTAATACATGTTATAGTAGAGAATTAATTTAGACATTTTAGAAAATATTATAAGAATGACGTAAAATAAATTAACTTTAAGCACAAGTTATATCTAATTATTTAATATGTCTTAAAAATAATTAAGTTACTAAAATTACCAAATTTACACTCAGAAATTCAAGTTTTATGCCGTTAGCTTAAACATTAGAGAGAATCGACCTATTATGAAACTTGATGGTAAAAACATTATCTGTGTTATGTTGGAAGTTTTTTTATGATAATTTAGTTTTTAAGTGCATTTTGAGCATTATTAATTTACATTTATTGTACACGCATAACTCACTCACTTAAAAACTAAATTATCATAGAAAAATTTCAACATAACACAAATTGTGTTCTTACACTCAAGTTTCATAATAAGTTGATTCACTCTAATTTTTAAGCTAATGGCATATACAAATTGAATTTTTAAGTGTAAATTTGGTATGTTCCACGTTTGTAAAACGGACACAACATAAGCGGGTGTAGCGTCCTCTCAAAATATGGTTTTACTATGACTATAAGCTATATGTAATATTAAATGTAGTATTTATTATACTTGGAGCATTTTTACAAATTATTTATATTGATAGATCAATAGTAATTACTAAAATTTTCAAATCTACTTAACCCATTACCATAGGCATATTATCCTGAATACACAAAGTTATACAACTCAAGAACTACTCATTCCAACTTTGATTTAAATACATAAAAATTCTCAAAAACATATTTGCAGAATAATTAAAAGTAAAAAAAGGGATAGGGGGTTTATTTGAAAAACAGAAGTTTGTATTATCACATAATCATTCTTAAGTGGTACAAACAAATATCAAATAGGTAAACAAAAATATATTCTTGTGTAATTAAAAATTTCAAAAATAAGCATTTGAACATACGTGTAATTTAAGCATACAAATAGAATGAATATCCTTAAAAATCATCTTGTATACTCAAGAACCCATACAAAAAATAATTTTTAAATTAAAATAAAACAACTATGACCAGTATTATCTGTTTAAATATCCACTTTCATCCAAATTTGATAATTTAGTTTAAAATATTTATTAAAAAAAAACTGTGTTTAAGTATACATTTCTGAATTGTTTGAATACAGTACTAACTACCTACTTTTGGGAAAACTTGTTTTACATTTTCAATCATTAGCTATAGAAATTAAATATTTTATATATTTTTAACAACAAAATTATCGTGATATTAACAAATATAATACGAAAACCTTTTTAACAAAGCATTCAAGAACTGTACAATTAATATAAAAACAGTAAAAAAAATTACCATACAATTTCAGACTTAAGTAAATAGGAAAACAATAAAGATACTATTATACAATATAAGAAAATGGGTTTTCATAAAAACAATTGTGAGTACTAACAAGTTTTAAAACTTAGTGGCCTATCAATTGTTAAAACTCCTGCTGCAGTTCGTGCATCATTACAAGATGTTTTGACCATGGTCCAGGTTTTAGTCTTGGGGTTGTAAAATTCTACAGAATCAAAAGTAGAAGTTCCGTCATCTCCACCGACGACATACAATAATCCATCTAATACAGCAACTCCTATATTGAAAAATTAATCTTAGTTAAATAAGTAGATATATTTAAAAAAAATTGTTTCATAAAATCATTTAGAATTCTTAAAAGATTAATTACCTGGAAATTGTCGACACAAATGCATATCTGGAATAGAAGTCCAAACTCCTGTACTTAGACTGTATGCTTCAACACTTTTGTGGACTTTTAATCCATCAGTACCACCTACAGCATACAATACACCATCTAAAACACCAACACTTACAGCACTGCGACGTACACACATTTTTGTGACTGGCGTCCATTTATCAAGACTGGGATGATAACATTCAACAGAGTTTAATCTCCGCTTTGATAAACCATCAACACCTCCTACCTACATGATAGTGAACTGAATTAATACAACTTGCGAAAAAGTCACTTCAATTTTAATTGATTTTTCAATGAAAGTGATTGAATACATATTTATGAAACGTTTATTTAATACATTGTGTTTTTTAATTACAAACATATATTATTTATATATAGTTCATTTAGCAAATTTAACAATTGTATAACAATTATAAGAAATTAAAAATCATACTTGATCAAGTATGAATGATCAATATTTAATGAAAATTAAAAAATTAAGATAAAAATATGTCACTGAATAAAATCCAATTTATTTTTATACATTTTGTATTATTATTTTCCAGGGCTTTGCACCTGAACGTAACCCGAATTAACCCAAATAAATAGCATAACTCAAAACTCGTACATACAAAACCGATTGAAAATATTAACACCCGAAACCTGAATTTTCATTTGGGTTTGCCGGAAACCCAAATTATTGAAAATTAAGTGGCATATCAATTTGTATGTATTTTTTGCAACAAACACAACTAAGAAGTTAAAAATTAAAAAATCTTAATGCTAGATGATTATTTTATTTTATTTCACAATATTCAATAATAGATAATAGTAATTGTGTTGTCTAACATTCTTAATCAAAAATAAATATAACAAAAATATGTTTAGTTAAAAATTAAAATATGTAATAAGCAAGAACTTTCTTCTGTATAAAAAGGACTAAGTAAGTACTAAGTAATAAGTAATCAACTAATAACTAATAAGTATTAATATTTAATTTAATTTTTAATTTTTATTATTTTCATTATGTTTAATTTAAATATAAAATCAGATTACTATATCAAATTGGCATTGAGAATCTCATGTTAATTAATATACAACATGTGTTTTTTTTAAACACCCAAATTAACCATAATTAAACCGAATAAATTTGCATTTAACCATAACCAGAAAAGTGTATTAACCCGTAACACCCGAATATTCTTTTAACACCCGAAATCCAAAACCCGAAAAAATGATTCCAGTGCAAAGCACTGTCATTTTCAAACATTTCTTACATAATTAATATTAATCAGTAATAACATTAAGAAGATAATTTGTTATTATGTATAAACTGCATATAAAATATAATAGACTTTTAATACTTTTATTTAGTCGGCCAATGATAAAAATCAGTTTCTCATTATGATTTACATTGATACACGATACATAGGTATTTAAACAAATATTTGAGTAAGTACATTATTTATATGTAAATTTAAAAATTTAATTTACTGAAATATTTTCTTTTGGGTATATGTTCCATGATTTTATTTGGATGAATTTATTTATTCAGATTTCATTTATGACAAATAGTAGGTATTACAAATTTTAAATCATAAAAGAAAATATTAGCTTACCACAAATAAAAGATTATACAGTACTCCAACCCCAGCACTACTTCTTCTAGTAGTCATACTAGATACCATACGCCATTCTTGAGTTATGCAGTTAAAAACTTCTGCACTATTTAAACAACTATTACCATCAGAACCACCAACCTAAAATTTATTGTAAACAATTTTATGTATCTACTTTATAACAGAAATTACTAAGAAATTAATGAGTAATATTTCATTATAACTTACAGCATATAGATAGTTATTTATCACGCCAACTCCTAAATGTCGACGTTTAACTAACATGTCAACAGATGGTTTCCAATAAGGTGATTCTGAAGATAAATCCAACAGATAAACAGATTGATGAGCTGATCCAAGATTCATACCTCCCATATAAATCACAAAATTATCCCTTACTACAGCTAGACCACCACTAAAACGTGATGCAATCATTTGTGGCCCAGACTGCCATTGGTTGATTTTTGGGTCATACCATTCTGTACTATCAAGATTTTGACCATGCCTTAATCCACCAACCGCTAAAATAACCTGTTATAATTAAAACGTTAAATAAATATATTGGAAAGATAAATAAATTATAGCATATGAATACTTTATGTGAACCACCAGGTTGTCTAGGTTTTGTCCGGATCTGATGTGGAATGTTGACAAGCTCATCTGACTTAAGTAAATGAAAGTGTAGTGCTTCAATTACGTAATCTTTAGCTTAAAAAAAATATAAATATAAATTAGTTACTCACAAAAAACGGCTATTTAAAGAAAAAACTTACATTTAAGACAATTATTAACAAGAGGTTCCTCAACTATTTCTTTTAATATGTAGTCTTTGGATGTTAATGGTAAACGTACATGCTCCATTAATTGGGGCAAAATACATTTTCTGGAACCCAAATCATATTTTACCCATCGAATTACAGATTCAAATACCTACAACAATCAATATTCTTATAAATTAATTATACTATATTTATGGAAGAAGGTTAAATCATTTTTCCTTCCACTATTCTAAAATAAAACAATAATAAATTTTAGATTACCTACTTTTTCTTCAGATGGAACTTTCAACTCATCACAGGCGATCAACTTAACCATTTGTTCGGATGATAAGGATAGGAATTGTTCTCCTTCTACCACGTCTCTAAGTATCAAAATATAACATTATTATTTAAATTGTTTTATAGAAACACAATAATAAATAATAATCCATACGTAAAGTTTTGCTGAATATATAATTCTGAATTTGTTAACAATTTTGTACAGCTATGTAAATCAGCTAACGCATTTATAGCAATACAGTTTTTAGGACACATTTGTGCATGTAAAAAATTACAACATGCCTCTTTTACTTCTTGTAACTGCAAGAGATTTGAAGCTTGTAACAAAACCTTGAAAAATAAACATTAGGTACACAATTAAAACTATTTTTTTTGTCTATAATAAAATCAAACTTCATATATTATTAGTCATTACCTGTAAATTATTTTCAGTGACTGTGATTTCCCCTGAATAAATAAAGTTTACTAACAGCTGTAAGGCGGTTGAATCTATCTGTTTCATAATAACAAGATATTGATTTTTTTCTTCACAATTTTTAAACATTGCATGGAAATATGGACTAGCTGATGCTAAAACCACTTTATGACCACATATAATTTTACCATCATCGGTTCTAGTTTAAAATCACAAAACATCTCATCTCTAAAAACATAAAGGTTTATTAATATTTATCTAACAGTTTAAATCACTATTATTACTTACTTGCGTAAGGATTGTAGTACTTTAAATATCTCCACATAAGACGATTTTTTATACTCGTATTTAGCTGATTCACATCGCCTGGATTCCGGAATTTGCTTTGTATTTTGCATTGCCAATTGTATATAAATTAGGTCTGGTCCTTGGAATACTTGAAACTAAAAAATGTGCATGAAATCAATTTCAATGTCAATTTTAAGAATCGATGAAATAAATTAATAATATTCTTCTATGAAATTAAAAATAATATCAATATCAGCTTTTCTTATAATAATAATATTAAATACCTATTTATATTTAATTTAAAAAAAAATTAATTAAAATTTACAACATTCAACAAAACCCATTGAGTCATTAATATTATTCATTGGTAGGTTATTCCATTAATTTTTTTAGCGTTTTACAGCCACGTTTAATGACGCTTAACTGGACATGCAAATTAAAATCTTTCCATTCGCTCATAGGTTAAAGTTAATATAGTAATAATGTAAATTGGATATTTAAATTAATAAAAAACACATTTTTATAACCATACTACCTAAATGTCCACAAAAATATAAAACATGTTAGCTCAAAATAATGAATAAAACAGGTAGGCTAGTGGGAACCACTCTGCTGTACTGTATGTGTCGTATGGGTTACTGTAATGGATGTGTTAAGTTTAAATTAAAAGATATTGTTTTATCCAGGGGCTGATCACTAATTAACAATAGTTAGCTTACCTCTACTTGAGTGGACTGTGTATAATCGTTTGGATGAAAATCCTAACGCTACCTGACTATCCTCTACCTGGGTTATTTTACTTAGGAGTCACCAGGCAAAACTGATAAGCCGCGTAATGCTTAGTGTGTACTATGTGTATACGTATGATAATAATTATAGGAACGTTTGATTGTGCTAATTATTGTGTGTGAGTGAATAAATAAATAAACCGATAAATAATAATAATAATAATATAAGTTGTTGTATCATGCATAATATTATGTTAAGAGGACGTCATACTCGCATATGTTGTCTCCATCTTATACACGTACAGCATAGCAAAAACAGTTTTGACGCTGGAAAGAACAGAGAAGTCATAATTAAGGACCAACATTTTCACCACCTAAAAAGGAGAACTTTGCATGCAACTATTGCTGTGCAATATCGTTTTAATTTTTTGATATCGGAATTTCATAAAATGTTATTAAAGTTTGAAAAAATACAAGTTTTATTGGTTTTTTTCCGCGCAAAACAGTTTTTGGTATATTGTACATTTGTAATACGGAGACAACGCATGCGGGTGCGACGTCCTCTTCATACAATAATACATATATAAACATTTATGTAATGTGTAATAAAATTTAGTAATTAAGTCTTAGTCAGTACATTTTAGTAGATGTAGGTAGCAAAATAGAAACTATGTTAAGCGATAATATATAAGTGATGGCACATGTGGGTTCTTCAGCAGCGATCGTAAAATAATAACAATAAACAATAACTCACGGATTTGTCGGCGAACAGACTGGCCAGCTGTCTCTGATTTATAACCTATAACACGTTGAATAATACACTCGTAAATAATAACCTCAACTATTAGAGCTGTAACAAACACTACAAATTCAAATAACTAACCTTTAGCCGATAATAGTTGTTGCACGAATTAAGTAGTAACACTCTATTAGTAAAAGCTATTCGAGCCTATGCTAAATAGGTGCAATAATAATTTCTAAATATTTCCTGCTGCGATTAGAGTTTACGTACGGGTAAACGAAAAACGACGTCGCGATTTGAGCGTACGTTACAACAATAATAAAAACACTAGTTGTCTCTTACAACGAAAACATAATTCAATATAATCACAGACCTAATACAACAAACACATCACAATAATAATATGGAAACAAGTAACAACAACGAATGTCGAAAACATCGTACTAATGTGTCAGTGCGCAACCTTGTTATCGAGCAATGAGCATAGTTGCTGATAACCAAATTATCTATAGATATGAGAAAAACCACAGGCCTATAAACTAATGAACAGCGCATAGAGAGAGAGGTCGTGGGTAACGATATAGAGTAAAAGAGAAAAGAGAACGTGAAGGAAATATAGTATTTAGTTTCATACGTCAACGATTACCTCCTTTATGTTCTTCTCTCTTCGTTCTTTCTTCTTTCTTTATCTTGTATGATTCCCGTGCATAGATGGAAGGACGGAGTGGAATGTTAGTTTATAGGTCTATTATAGGTCTATGAGAAAAACCATAATATTATCATACAAAATAATCCTAGAGCATGTACGAAATCATAACTATATATATATATATATATATAATGACATATCAATGTCCATTGATAAGAAATAAAGGTGAGACGCCAATTTTATGTTTTTATTTGTTAAAGTTCGAGTACTTTGGTCTTAGAGATAGTAATATTACTAATATTACTCACATCAAATATTCAAATATCAATAGGTACTAAGGCATAATTTAATTAATCATTCGACAGTTGTGTTCGGTAAGTGGGTACGCGGTCAATGGGAGCCAAGACAGAATCGTCAACGACTATTTAGCAAAATATAGCGTTGGCGTGCGATTGTCGGTTAGAAAAATAAAATTAATATTTATCGTCTTTTTTTATTGGCAGTATGTTATTTTATATTATATTATTTTTCTGTTAATGGTACAGTCACGAGATCTATAGATGATCGTTTTAGATATTATTATATTAAGAGAAACAAAATCAAATATCATTTATTAGGTACCTACACGGGCTACACTCAGAAAAAAATGGCATTTAATTAATGAAAAAAGTATGTTAAATCAATGAAAAACGGGTATGATTTTGATCCAATGAAGTCGATTCATTATCTTTAGGCAATTGATTAAATTAAATTAATGAATCTGAGAATTCTTAGAAAAAGTACATTTTCCATTAAATTAATTATGACTTTATATAGTTTAAAAAAATTATTTCTTTAAATTTAAGAAATCATATATTAAAAACAAACATTAATTGTTATAAGATCAATACTATTACCTTTAAAGTATAAACTTACTATCTTTAAATTAAAGATTTAATTTACTAAAAAAAAGTAAATTTTCCTTCAAAATAATGATGACTTTTTAAAGATTTAGGAAATTGTTTCATTTAATAAAATAAATCATATACTAGAAACAAATATAAATTTTAATAAAATCAATAACTTTTACATTTAAATAATTATTTTTTATTCATGAATCTAAATGTAATAAATGTTAACATTTCAATATAAATGGGCATTTTTAAAATCAAAATATTTTTGACAAACAAAGTTTTTTTTACTAAGTTAATTTCATTGAAATTACTTAGGTACATATAAATATAAAACAAAAGTTGAAATTATTTTTATAAGTATATTACACAATAGGCATTTAACTACAATTTATGACAAAATAAAAATTTCCCTAAGTGTAGGAACGCACGCAAAAAGTGGAAACAATATTTTTTAAATATTAGGTAATATACAAATATACAATATACATTATACATTTTATGTATTATATGAATATAAATATATTGTACAATGAGTTTAGCTGCAGTGATTGGTGTCACGCATACATTTTACATATTATTAATCAACTCTCTAGTATACATTTAAAACGTAATGGTATATATATATATAGTATAATGTGTCAAGTGGGTGATGGGTCACTGTAATGTAGTTATGTGTTAAAATATTATTAAAATATAGCCTATATTTACCTATATTATATAGGTAGAATCATTGGAAACGAAAAACAATTCTGATCGAAAACTGTCTGTCACTCTATAATATTACCAAGTATATTTCAGGTAGGTAATTATTGCTATTAGAGTAATTTGTTTTACTATTAAACATTAGTACTCACTACTAATGTTTAATAGTACTTTTAACTTACTGATTAATGTTTGTGAAAAAATTGCATTTTAAAATGTTATTTATATGTATACAATTACCTAAATAATATACTTTAAAAGTTTCAATAGTGCCTACCCACAAATAATATTTTTAAATTATAACAAAGTAGGTAACCAAAACGTAAATCTTCGTTTAAATAATTTATTTAATTAATTATCTAATTTCGTCTAAATTTAAACTTAGAATGTCTATAAAAAATAATTTTACCTATTTATATATATTTTTTAGATTTTTTGGTTCTAACTATATTATAGTATGTACTATTTATAAGAATAATTATTAACCTTGTATTAAATTTACAAGCATATGTACCCAACAAAAAATAAATTATTGATTTTTATGGAAAAATTATAGCTAACTAAAAAAAAATGAAATTTAAAACGCTTAAGAATGGCTCAAAACGAGTCTAAATATTTTGGAAATTTTACCATGTATCTTAAATAATACAATAAATATTTTTAATTCAAATATCTACGGTTTTTTCGTTTTTGGCTTTTTGAGTTACAAAAAAATAAGAAAACTATTCGATAATAATTCTTTAATTTACGTAGAAAATCTAATTTCAATAAAATTTCAAACAATTTGAATTACCTGTGCCGATATATATAGTCGTTATACGCATACATGCCGAATTATTCTTATTATGCCAATGTATATTTATTTTATACGTTGCCGCGCACAGTAATGTACAGAATCATTTTAATATAGACAAACGTAGTATTAAGTGCTATATTAGCTTTTATGTGTGTAATTTTAAATATATAATACTATAATGTATAATATATTTTGCGGCTGTGACCCGTAAAACTCGTTTAAAACTATAATAATAGTGTTTTGTTATTCTAAAAAGGTTAAGAACCACTGATACAGGACTAAAAAAACTAACTTGCTTACTTAAAAAAAAAAAAAAATATTTATCAAGTTTCAACTGTCAACTATAATAAGCAAGACATAAATTTCATACAATATGTCTTTTCATTTTTGAAAAAACAATGTATTTGCATACCAATTTTTATAAATTATCTGTAATTTTGCGGTAAAAGTATAAACTACTTATATGAATAAAGACCTTGTATTAAATTGTCTATAGCTTTAGTTATATACACATTTAATATTTTATAAGTTTTGAACTAGAAATTAATTGGTTTTGACGAAATTTGAACTTGAAATGCTTGTAAAACATAACCATGGTGCTTATGTATCGTTGATATTTTAACTATAATAAAAACTTATTTATTACATTTTTAAGCTTTTTGACCAAATAAATAATTTTTTATTGACATTTATAGAAAAAAAAAAAATTTAATTAATCAAATACAATCCAAGTGAGGATGGTATAACCAAGGTTACCAAACAATTTTAATACATTTTCATTTTCTTTCTTCAATTATTTTAGAAAACATTGAGCATTTTCAATTTCGACCCCTTAAAAGTACCAACTATAGATCCAATTTGCTTCCAGAAACATACATCAGACATCGAAATTTATGATCAATGCATTTTTTCGGTAACGGTCCAATATGCGACCTACAAATGTTACCCGACCTACCGATAAGATTGAGTTGATCTACATGTTTCTTTATCGCGATAATTGTCATTATGGGCATTTAAAAAATGAAAGTATAAGTAAAGGAAGTATACCATGGTCGATTACACCGGGGGGACCATCAGCCAGTAAGAGAAATAAGTAATTCCAGCAACGAAGATTCTGACGAAAATGAAATAGTACGTACAAATAAAAATTATGGGAATCGTATAGTAGGCCCATGGGTATTTTGGAATTTGTTGGAAACGGCCAGACTTAATATTAGAACGGCGATTTTTTTATAGTAGAAACAACGGGACGAGAAACTCTTTTACACAATTATTAAAAACGAATAAAAACTGGAACGACAATTTATAGTGACAATGGAGAGCGTACTCAACATTAAATCATCATGGATTATTCATCAAACAGTTAACCATCAGAATTTTTTTATTGACCCGGAAAGGAGCACACACTCAACAATTGAAGGCTTATGGAATTATGAAATCCAAATATAATATCAAAAAAAATGGGGCGTCCTCCTTTACTAGATCGACCACCCCAAGAAAATGGTGAGATCGTGTCAAAATCCAAAAACCATTTTTGATTCATTTTTGACTGATGTGAAAAGTACTTTCATAACCATACGGACTGAAACAATATATAGTTATTGAGCGACACTGAGAAGTGGAATGAAAAAAAGACATTATTAAAAATTAACAATTATTTGTAAGTATCGTGTGTAGGTCGCATATTGTACGCGTAAATCAGTGTGTAGGTCGCATATTGGACCTTTACCATTTTTTCTACCAGAAAATTTAAGAAGTTACAAACATTTTAAAATACCTCAAATAAACGTCTGAAATTATATTAGACCGGACAAAATAAAAATTACATTGTAACTAATTTTCAAGCCCCCCCCCCCCCCCCCCAATAGAAAAATCCTGCGTACGTCACTAACGCCATAGTTATTTTATATTGGCGTACGATATAACGATAAATAGCTATAGACGCGGTCTTGTTTTAATAATACTTTTCTAATGTATTCAGAATACGTAGGTATTTAAATACTTGGTGTCATTTGTACTTAAAATAAGTATTTAATATTCTTTCAAAACTATATTACGTTACTATTATTAGTATATTACAAATACAATTTAAAAGTAGGTATTCAAATTACTTTACAAGTATTTTATTGCAGTATTTTAACATTGTGGTAAGTTTATCAAAAATGTATACTTAAAATTATTAATCAATACATTATTTAATTGGTTCAGTTATTTAAGATGTCACATATGCCTATTATATTGTCTAATTAACAGTAATAATTCCTATATGTTAAGTAAATTTATAATCGTGATTTGTATTTTTTTTTCAATAGGTAAGTATTAACTGTTGAATGAATCGGCTCGTCCAAATTGAGAATGTAAATTATTCAAGTACCTACCTAATTAGTAGATACCTAATTATAATAAATTTATTATAAAATAAATGATTATACTAGGCATCATAGTTATATACCAACAATTTGTTTACAACTATTAGCTTATTAGCCCTATTTGAATTAGGTACACATAAGAATCAAGACTTAAAATTAAAATCAGATGTGCCCAAAATAAATACAAATGTAATTAAAGTAATGCAAATAATGCAATTATTTCATGGGATTTTTGAGAATAAAATTGTAATTTTAAGTCGGTCCTTTAAACGTGTCCCTTAAGTTGAATTATTATTACTTGTTTATAAGCATATTAATTGTATATAATAATATTATACTTTAAAAGTTTTAAGTACCCACGAACAACATTTTTAACACAACACAAAAATCATTCTTCTTTGTTTAAATATTTAATTTCGTCCAAATTTGAAGACGGAACAAATTGTTTTTATATTTTTTAGGTGTTACGTGAAACCTTCTTTTAAATTTTCAATACTTAGCTATAAAAATTGAAACTTTTATAGATGTTTAACTATTTAATCATTTTTAAATTTTAAATTTGATAAATTTGAAAATTCAAACTTTAAATGCTTGAAAAATAATTGTACCTATGTGTTTTTAACATTTTTCAACTGATGTTGTAACAATAATACAAGAGCCTTAACTTTTCACGCTTTTTGACCGAACAAAAATGGTGTTAAAAATATTAATGCTAATACAGACATTATTCAGTGAAAATTGCATGTGTCTACGGTTATTCGTTTTTGAATTACAACAAAATAAGAAAATCGCCACATGAGAAATCGATATTTATTTATACATTATGCAGGTCTTACGCTTTTTACATTTTTGTTAAAATATACCTAGGTACATTAAATTTGAACGTGGATGTCCGTCTACTGACAAGTTTTTAACTCTCATATAGCTTAATTTGATGGTACTTAATTAACTTAATGTAACTTAACTTGTAATAGTTATGGTAAAAAAAAGCTTCAAAATGATCTTTTGGAAATGTTACAATTGTTATTGTTATGCTCGACGTGTTGGTGAAATTGGTGAAATCAGAATTTACCTATCTTACTTACTTTTTTCGTTATTGATAGGAACAGTGACCATATAATAATATCCATATCGTGCGCGGGACGCTGTGCTGCTGTGGTGACTTACGCGTACGGTTAATTGTTTTACGTATAGTCACACACGACACACAGTACACACCAAACGCACACACACATACACCCACACCAACTATACTGCCTTACTACGCAACAGTGGCGTAGCCAAGATTTTTTTTCGGCGGGGGCTGATCAACTTTTACACATTAAATACGTACTAGCACAGATAGATAGCTGAAAAGTGTCAATACTTATGGTACATTTTTAAATATTTTAAATACAATTTAAGACTTTTTGAGCGACTATCATAGACCATTAAAATAATTTTTAAATTTTCTCAACATTTCGGGGGGGGGGCTGCATCCCCCTCAGCGCCTCCCCTGGCTACGCCACTGCTACGCAGTACGTAAACAAATTAATGACATCGACTCGCATTAAACAATATACAGAACCATTAAAATTCGAATGCTTGTCAACAATATTATTATACACGTAAACGTATTACAACTTCCGTTGCATATTGAATGCGCGAGTGCGTGTGTTCTAGTGGAAAAGATGTTATTAACATAAAAAATTGTACAAAAATGAGTTAGTGAATAGTGAGTAGGTATGTACCGTTTGTAAAAAGTAAATACAATTTTCCAAATTCTAATATGGAAGTAATGTATTATTTAAATTTTACTATAAATCATGACTATCCGTGCGTTATAGGATATGCCAGTGACTAAACTTATTATACCACTTTTAGTCGTGTTGTGTAAAACTCGTCAAATGGACTTAACTCTTATTCCACCCACTATAATTTTCACATAGGTAAGAAAAGTGATGAGGTTATAACATTTTTTACACTAACAAATTTCAGCAATAGAAAATAGAAATAATGATAAGTAGGACGGTACCTAGTAGGTAGGTACCTAGGACATGTTTTTACGTTTGTCACCTTATCTGCCTTATTAATAAATAATAATTACATACCTTTCGATTACGAAATATTAAAATTACAGTTAATTATAATTTAGAAATATAATATAATAATATAATGTTATATTCTTCAATTTTCGTTTGATAAATGAAATCATTAAATTCCAATACGAATCATGTCGATGTCGAGTGTCGACGTCTTGGGCAAAAAAAAATACGCTGGAACTTGCAAGTAAGTAATATTTACTCTCAAAATATTAATTATTATAAAATATTATACATCAACGCATAGTGTAATGCAACTGTGTCACTGTGGTACTATGAATTATTACCTATTTAGTTGCATTATGAATTTAATATAGACATATAGTCTGTATAAACTTAGCTTTTGTTATTATATACATATAATATATATTTGTTATTTTTAAATATAGAGCCTAAATGCCGGATTCGTGTTAAGAAATGTATTCAAATATAATTATTAATTATTAATAACAACCAAAAACATATTTTAACCATACCTAATACCTATTATATTTAATATAATTTAATTTGAATGTCTTTAATTATGTACTTTACCATTTAACAATGATCATAACATAATATTATCTTGTATTATTATAGAAACACAATAAAATATTTAATATTGACTACCTAATGACAATAATATACGGAAGGACGAAGGAGCCAGGAATGTAATTAAATTTAAAAAACGTATTTATAATAATTATTAGGTACGGCTAGCATGTATTATTTAAAAATAAAAAATAGAATGTTTTTTACTAGGTTCCGGCTGTAGTTCTCATAAATTATTCAAAATAGCAAAACAAAGATAGGCTACCTAGCTTAGGTAAGTAAGTATAATAATAATAAATATATTTAAATTTTAAAGTAAAAACCAAGACTAAAGCGACGATTACACTGCCTCCGAGTCCGTGTAAACGGCGTGGCCCGTGATCAGAATTCTTTCGTTCCGAATTAATAAATACCGAATTAAATGGTATTGCTTGGGGAAAACGATTTCAGAAATCATTATAATGACCACTTAGCCAACGTTGGAAACATAGAAAAGTAAGTAAAAAATTTGGAAAATTTGAATATTTTAGTATATTGTAGTGACGTGCCCACACGGTACGTGGACACATCTTATACGGAATAGGTAGACGGAATACGGTGACAGTATAAAAGCTCATTTCTTCCGTCTGCGGTTTCTACCAAAATACGCCTATGTTACGCCAATCACGCCGACCATCCTAGTCATCGGATAAAACTTCTGAACACGTATTTGAATTTATCATGAAGTTTACTTGAAAACGACCTTTCCACTTTTTTGAAACCGAAATCCTAAGACCCTTCAAAATTGGATATTATAGTCACGGAACTGTTTGGATCGCGTGCGGCGTTGTAGAATGTTAATATTGTGAACACTTAGGTCGAGTCACGGCTATAGCTGATAATACTATCTTACGAGTAGGATTATTATTATTCTGTGGTAGGAACATTTTAGGAAGGTTTGTAGGTTAGGTTTAAATTTTTTATTGGGTTATTGGGAAAATATTCGGGAAAACTGAATATAATGTAACAGGAGCGTATGCTGTGATCGCGACGGCCGTCGAACGAGCATAATGATAATACAAGTGCATTACACTGCCGCCGCCGCCGCCGCGGAAACTGACGAACGAGCAGCGACTAGCGCGTGCGCCCCTGGTACCCGGAGTCCGTTTTGTCGGAGTAGTCTTACGCAATAGACGTCGTAACCGACAATATTATAGTATTATTATACTACATTATTATGTGTATGTGCGTATGAAATTGAAAAATTGGAAATAGTAAAAAAACGTTCAATGTCGTATACGACATGTCGACATTAGATAGCGCCGTTCAAGAATATTGACCGCCTGAACGGCAAACGACAAACCGTATTTTGAACGCCTGCTTCCAACGGCGCGTGGCGCGGCTCGTGGCCCGTGGCTCGTGGCTCGTGGCTCGTGTTGGCTTATATTATAGTACCAGTGACGCGCTGTTTGGCGAGGCTTGTGCGGCGCGCGGCTCGTCATAACGATATGTGCTCCCACTGCGAAGTTCTTCGGTATACAGTCGTGAGTCGTGAGCCACGAAAATGGCTGTTATACAGACAAATAGACAATATTAATTATTCAATTACAATTTGAGAAAAGACTGTACAATATATTTTACTTATATATGTATATTACTATAATATTTAATAACTACTTAAGTGTTTCCCGTTGTTGTTGTGATGTTATTACAAGACCGAATTTCCAAGCGGTTTCGTGCGGGAAAAAACCGAGGCGAGCCTCGGGAAACTTCAGGGGAGTATACTGTCGTCTAATTGTCTACTGACAGCAGACAGGCAATATAAATAGTTGAAGAACTTACCGCAATGTTATTTGTTAACAAAAGTTATACGTTGTTATATATTTATATAATTATATGTATGTGTATAAATGTATAATATACATTATTATAAATAATAATAAAATGTAAACGTTTATAACGAATACGGTTTTAGTCGATCTAATGTAATTTATGATAATTATTATAGTTAGTATGTATTATGGGGTACCTACCTACCTATAGAAGTTTAAACATATTCAGTCCAGTGGATATTTTAAGGAATTATCACTGGGCGACATTGAAAAAAAATTTCACACTGACTATCAGAATCAACATATTATTATGAGCTTATAAAAAACTTTTCAGTATTAAATATTAAAGAAAACATTACCTATTTTTTCCGTGTTATTTAGTAACTTATGTCTTATGAGTTAATTTATTTTATTGTCACGTTAAGTTAATTTTATTCCTAAGCCACAGATTAAAAAATGAATTTAAAAACAATAAGTAATAATTATCCAAAATATTAAATATTATATTAATTAATAAAAAATAGTTTATAATAATATTTATTATATTGAATATTAACAGAAATTCACAGAATATTACTAGTAAAAATAGTAGTATTTATAATCAATGGTAATAGGTGAAACATATGTATCATATTATGCAATTATATATATTTCATTTAGTATTATTGTATTTTCTAATATATTATAATTATTGAAAATAGGTACTGTATTTAGTTTAAGTCCAAGTATAAAATATAAGATTTTAAATTATTATATTCTCACCTAAAGACGAAAGACGTCCTGTCGTCGTAATACCACATGACGTATTACTTTGAAGGTTTGAACGTTTAAACTGTTATAAGGTTCAAACTTTCAAAGTGAAATAATTATTTAGCTAATAGCTTGAAGGAAAAGTACTAATAAAAATCAAAAATAATCAATTTATAGAATTATAGGTATTAGTCGGGACGACTAGATGAAACATGTCACATTTTCGCGTGCCACGTTAAATAAGGTGCTTTCTTGCATTGTATTATTCTATGAATAGGTACGGGCTACGGGCTACGGTGAACGGTCACATGGTTTTCCATTCTCAACAATAATTTGTCGAACGAAATGATATACGTCATAAACTCATAAATAACAAAATTAAACATAATAAATAATCAATAAATACAATTATATATTAATTTCAAACATCGAAATTTTTACAAAAAATCATTGTCGCCCAGTTATTAAATATATCATATACTAGGCGACAAAAAAATGTATCTGGGCAACATTTCTGTCGCCCAGTATTTTAGTTAAAATATCCACTGATTCAGTCGATTGAGAGTGAATCGTGAATCTGTAGGATATACTAATATTGTTGTGTTGTAATCCATTGACACACGAACTTTGTACGCTCATGTAATATAGACATTATAGACAATATAGTCAAAAATAAGATAATGCGAATATTACATTATGTTCACTGTTGTGTGACGTATTATTGATTTATGTACCTATTTAATTTTTACAACAGAAAAAATACGTTTTTATTACTAAATTTTATATCTAGTTCAACGACGTAAATAAATTAATACCTATTAATAATTCACAATAAAAATTGTTACCAATTTTTTTAACAACTATAATTATTATAATACTGTTATTAACATGCATAAATTATAGATATGGTTGTGTGCCTCTTATAACGAAGTAAATATGAGATTTGTAAGTTATTCTATAATTATTAATGGCGCACCGCGTATAGTGTGTACCCTCTACTTTTTTTTATCTTTACACTTACTTATCCTTCTGTCATCTTTATAAGTCGATTGTTTTGCTTACACTAGTATAAACATTATAAACAAAATATGGTAGAATATATTATATTGTTTTATTGTAAGCTGCGTTTGAATTAATGAAATAAACAATACTCACATATTTTAATAACCTATTAGCCAATGCCCAATATACCTATTATAGGTACGATATGTTTATTTTAATTTAAAAAATGTAAACACAAAAAGTGTAGACTAGATAGGACTAGACACCACCGAACTACTCAATATTATATATATACTTAGATTATATTTTCAACATTTCATTCAAATATTTGTAATTTTAACTTTTAGTTAATACAAAAAATAACCAACTATATTTATTCTTTTTGTATTCAGAGTATAGTTATCTAATTTTAATCAATCTCTTCTACAATAAAACAGTTGTTTTCCTGAAGTGTTGCATAATGTTAACGTTTCAACTTGAGTGCCATTGAAAAACAATATAATATACTTATATACCTAATAATAACAACAGAGATACAGAACACTCTGTAAACGATGCATATTATAATAAATCTCGTTTTCTCTTCTCCTATACAATTTCTTCGTCTTATTATTATTACTATTCTTCTTGTTGGAATTATAAACAAAACACCCTATATCATGTAGTGTATAAGTATAATCTATTCACACTGTAGTTCAGCAGATGCTGAGTATACATTTTTATAATACTATAGCGTATAATATGTCTCATTATGTAGTGTAGCCGATATACACAGTTATAGTCGTTGATTTATATTACGCCTCGTAACACTATATTGTACATCGTATCATCGTACCTATTATTATATTATATATCATATCCGATCTTATTATTATTTACCTAAAAAAATTCGATTATATAGTATTTAATGAAATGCAGTAGTCTCATTGCGTTTACCCTTGCTATATTCCGATATTATAATATAACATGTATAGGCGTGTGTAGGATTTGTTGTATGGCCAAGAAAAAATTTCTTAAAAAAAAAATATACAAAAATGTATATAAAAATAAAAATAAAAAGGTGGTAAAGTGGATGTCACTCCGCTGTACAGTAGATGACAAGTGGGTCACTGTATAATGGATGGTATTAAATTTGAATTCAATGATCATCGTATACGAAAAACGATTCTTAGCGTTGACGGTTTGTCAGTGTGGATATTTTATTAGATTTATATTGTTATTACTTATTATTAATATGGTAGCCGGTAAGTTGAATTAATATTATAAAACTACAACAAAATAACTAAAATCATTATTCTTGGTAATTTGATAATATTATGTAATTTCGTCCAAAACTGATCATAAAATAACTAGAAAAAACTGCTTTTTTTATATATCTGATATTTTTTGGTAACAGATTAATGAACTTACGCGGAACAATTCATAACAATTTCAAAATTTTTAAACACGGAGGTGTACCAATATCAAAATCAACTTTATTTTTTCAAATGGTAACTGCTATATTTTTTAATGGATTCCGGTAGAACTTTTTTTCTGAACATTTTGGTAGTTATATTATCAATTTTGGTTCGCTAGTTTATTAACTATGGTCCTCTAAAGTTTGGTAAAATATGCATTAATACTTTTAATGTAAATAATTGATATAGGTTTAATTTACAAGAGCTAAATAATTTTTTCTTAGTTCATTATTTTTATTTTAACATATTTTATTATACAATCATCAAAATCAGTATTATTATTTAAATTTGTTATTATATGTAATCGTAGTAATTAATTACTTCGCGTTACTTTTCTTACAATATCATAAATTTGTATTCTTTATTAGGTGGCTAAAGTTATAATGGTAAATGTTATTTGAATGTTGAAATTAATGTCTTAGGTATGAATGGGTGCTAAAAAAAATGCAAGGTTTTGTGGTACTCTTCTCGTAGTGTGATAAACTTGAAATTTGAACCATATATGTAGGTTCCCTGTATCATATGCAAAGTATGAATTCAGGAGTTGAAATTCTTAACCCTTCATATTTTTTAGTTTTGGACATTTACATTTAATTTCATACTTTTCCTTTCATGAAAATTCCTATCATACTTTTCTTACAATAGCATTAATTTGGATTCTCTATTAGGTTTCTAAGGTAATACCTTATAGTATTTGATTCTTGTTATAATAATATTTTAAATCTGTAATTAAATCAGAAAACAGTAGCCTAGTATGCCTAAGTTAGGTACAAACTTATATTGAGATTGACTATTTATCTAAATATCTTGCAAATAGTTTATTTTAAATCACGATTATTAAATAATTCTTAAAGAATTTCAACTACTAAATTTATACTTGCATGCGATACCTACCAATATAGGGAACTCATGGTTCAAATTTCAAGTTATAAAAGTTAGTTATAAGAAAAAACTATATAGCTCTTGTAAATTAAATCTATATCAATTATTTACATTAAAAGTATTAATCCATATTTTACTAAACTTTAGAGGACCATAGTTAATAAGCTAGCGAACCAAAATTGATGATATAACTATCAAAATGTTCAGAAAAAAAGTTAGTAGTTACCATTTGAAAAAATAAAGTTGATTTTGATATTGGTACACCTGCGTGTTTAAAAATTTTGAAATTGTTATAAAAAATTGCCTGTTAAAAATAAAGGAACACGTCTTTTTTTCGTTTTAACGAAATTCTATGTCATCGATCCATAATCGTTAAAAAACCCCGCGTACAATGGCATAAGATACACCCTAACACCCTGTATAAGCCGGTACAAGGAATGTGTCATACGAACGATTATATTATTATATTTTATACTTGTCTATATAAAAACGAACGTATATTGTAGTAGGTATATATATTTAATTTTTTATAGCAAAAATCATTTTCCAAGCTGTATTATATAAGTAGATACTTGCTATAATATAATATAGTTATAGTATAGATAATATTATATTATACACATTATAGAGGTATAATCTTTTATACCGAAATGACGGGACAGTGACATTCCTCGACAACTGTCTGAAACGAAATAATTAAATAAAAATACACGTAATCATATATACTGCACGTTACAAAGGGGTATTAATTTAACAGTAAACATTAATTATGAAAAGTATTGACTAATGTTTTCAAAAAAAATTTAACATAATTTGAAGTTCATACAAAACATTAGTTTAGAAAAATTATTATAATTTTTACCATTATTTTTTGATTCTTCACTTTTTTTCAGGGCTTGCATTTGAAAAAAATTCCGTTTTATGTTATTTACAATTAAAACGTTACACAATTGTTGCGTTAATCGTTATTTAGAATTCAAACGTTATTCAATTTTTATGTTTATCGTTATTCAGAATTAAAACGTTATCCAAGATTGTTATTAAAATAATGATTTGGTAACTTTGGTTACCAAAAAGTTGGACCATTTTTGTTCATAATCATTTTTATTCATCTACAATGATTTATCATAGAATTCAAATCAATAACATATCTAGCTATTACTGCACTGCCTGCTCAATAACAAAGTCCAATCAACTTTGCATGAACAGCAGAGCGGTTACCTAATTCCCACTTTTTCAATTTCATATTTTTTTGGGAATTTTTATATAATAGTTATAGCGAGTAGGATGAGTTGATAGTGGCAATAAAAAGGGATAAAAAGGGATGTCCACGAAATGTTGGCTAACTCAAAAATTTCGCTTGACTAAATTTTAATAGCTATACTATACTAAATATAATGTTATGTTATACCTAACTATTATAATTATATAATAATTACTCGTTTGGAATTCATAATCATAAACATATTTTGAATTAGAGTATTAAAGTAAAAACGTATGCTGTAATTTACAAAAAAATTATTTATTTGATATTAATAAAAAATAGTAAAAATGTAATTTTTTTTCTAAGTTATTTCGTAAATCGTGATAACTCCAATTACGTATAACATTAATATCAATAAAAGTCAATCCTTTTAAAGACAATGAGTTTTAAATGTCGAAAGACTCACGCCCAATAATAATATATACGTGCATAGTATTTATGACTATTTATGACCACATATCATTATATAAAATAAATACAATTTTCATTGTAAAAGGGATGTATTATAATAATATTCTCAGTACCTAAAGCTATGGGTTAAGCGCAGTGTTCGGGCTTATCTAGATAAATAGTTACAAGGTATCTAAACGTTCATTTTAGATAATTTTTTTACTAATCTAGATACATTTTTTATTGATAAAAATTGCGAAATTGTAAACACATTTTAAATATTTATATACAGATTCTCAAACCAAGTTTATGGTACTAAATTAATTTTTTCAATAAATATCAATAAAAGTTTATTTGTTGGTTAAAAAAAGTTGAAAATTTAATGGAAGGCTCCTAGGTTATTATTTCAAAGGCAGATAGAAAAAATTAAAAATCCTTAGTCACAGTTTTTATTTATAAACATTTAAAGTTCAAATCTTGACTAAATACTGAAAAATCACAAAAATTAGCAAATTATTTTGAGTTGAAAATTCATAAAAATTTTTCTTTTTAAATCTGAGATTTGAAAATGTAATACAAAATTATCCAAAAGTTTTGTCTACCTTAATCAAAAAAAAATGTCTACAAGAAAGTCAAATTAAATTTTTATGAGTGTTTGAAATTCATATTTTGCAAATATTTGATATTTATTCGATTTCTCATGTAACGATTTTGCTATTTTGTTGTTATTCAAAAACGAATAACTGTAGATACATGAAAATTTTACTGAATATTTATATTTTCATTTTGTATACACGATAAAATTTTGAAAATAATTTGACTCTTTTTAAGCTGTTTATCGGACATTGACAGTTTTCAATTTTTTAGTTTTTTTTTCTATAAATATCAATACAATTTTATTTGTTGGGTAAAAAAGCGAAAAAATTTAATATAAGGCTCCTGATATATCGATCAAATAACAGTTGAAAAATTAAAAATTAAATAATTATTTTGTAGTTAAAAATTTATAAAATGTTCAACTTTTGTAGCTAAGGATTGAAAATTTAAAACAAGGTAAAATAAGCAAATAAGTAAATATATGAATTACTTTATTCACAATAATATCATTTAAATTTATTTATGAATAAAGGACAATTATTATAGTTTTTAATTTTTTTTTCTGAAATTCTCACTAAGGTTAGGACTCTTAAACCGTACATGACAAGTGTGACATTAATATTCCAAAAATTTCAAATCATTAACTTGATTATTAAATGGATTATTTTTTATTAAGATCTTGTAATTTAGTGAACATACTTATATGCTATGGGATAATTAGGGAAATACGATGTGTTTACCCACTACCCAGGGTTTTGTATCTACACATATTCAAGCCATAAAAAAAATTATAGGATAGGTACCCTTATTTTCTGTTAAGATTATTGTAATAGGTAGGTATTTATTAAATTCTATACTATTAGAGTTTTATAAAAATCCTTAACACTTAATACATAAAATTCCTAATTTACTAAATCACTAAATCTAAAACATTATTTAATATTAATATTAGGTAGGTAGATACCTGGCTAATTACAACAAACAATTTTTTTATGAGCTATAATTTACCATTTACCATTTACATTTTTTTCTTTTTTTTGATAAAATCAAACGTTTGATTTATGTTGTTTTATATTTGCGATGAACTGGATACTATTATTAGTCTTCTGATGCTTGTATGTACGCATAAATTTGCATCCTCTGGGTATGATAGGTATAACTAGTGAGTATTAGTACTATTAAATGGCAAGGTACCAAGCATTAGTAATATGCTTATTGATTATAGAACAAACTTGAAAACAATTCTATCATCACCAAAAATACTTGAATGTTGATAACCGCTTAGCTTAGATTATCCTTCAATGACAATAAGTATATAATACAATTGGGTTCAGTATAAATTAATATAAAACAAATAATACTCACATTGTAACAAAAATGTTATTTTACTATTAAATCTTCATTGTATTTTATTTTGCAAATTTTTCTTGTTAAGTAATTTGTAGTTTTGAGAAATTGAAAATTTATTTTTTGATTTTCTGTTTAAATTACAAACCAAATGTTTATAAAGCATGATATCATGATAAAATAAAGTTAAAGAGGTAATACAATAATTATAACTTACCAACTAATGATAGGTTCATAATTGTTCAAACATATTTCCAAGAATATCTTCAAAGAAATTGTGTTAAATCTGATAAGCCCATAAAAATATTACTCATACAATACAATTTTTAATTTAATAAGTACTGCAAAATTTGTTTGAACCATAAAATAATATTACAACTTTATTAAATAATATAATAGGTACTTTTATGTGTAGAAAATAGTTAACATTCATAGCACATGTTGATCTTTGTTACTTAGTAACTTTTTTATAAGTATTAAGATATCGGAAATTACATATTGTTAAACAACGTAAACGGTACTTTACAAATAAATTTACGATTTAGAATTTATAATACAACTAAATAGTAGGCATAATTATTTAATTATTAAAATGAAATGGTAGTCATGCATCATAATATTATGTAATTGTAATTTTTAATCAATTGAATAATTGTTCAATTGTTATCAGACGATACTTTGTTGATCAATAAGTTATTTATCAAACCTTATCAGAAAACCATACAAGATTATAATAATAATATTAAATATTTCGTATTTATAAGTTTACGGACAAAACACCTTTTTATACTAAATCCAAAATAAACAAAATAAATTTATTTTATATGTTGACTACAATTATTATTATATAATCGTATTTCATAATAGGTATTACGAAGATGTACATATTGATTTGTGTACAACAATTATTTTAAATTTCATCAATAAATTTTGAAGAAGTAAAATAATATGTTTATTACGAGCTACACTGAGAGCGTTCGCCGGCTGTACGAGCACGCGGGTCGCGGGCCACATGATTATACCGCTATGCCACTATGGTATTAAATAGTTCGCGTTTTTCTAGAAACTAGAAAAAATATTAAACTCTTCAAAATGGCTATCTTCGTTTTTTTTTTAAATAATTAAATAAAAAAATATATTTTTTAACTTTTTTACCGAAACATTAAAATAAATTAAAACATGAAATATTTGTAGTTCTTGTCCTTGTGAGTCTTACTAAAAAATCAGAATTATGATATCTCTATTTTTTCAGGAGATATCGCAATGTGTACCTAAATCCTCACGGGACATCCTGTATACAGAATATAATGTCCCGCACATACAACATCCATTCAGAAAATATTTAAAATACATTTCAAATACTTTTAAGATTTACAATAAGTAATAAATAAACAGTGAAACATATACTATAGTAGGTACACGGCATATTGGCATATAAGTAAATTACACATTAAATTAAAATTAAGTTATTTTAAATATACTGTTTAAAATACTGTTACAGTGAGTTTTCCTCATAAATTTATTATAACGACGTGTTCGCTGGCTTACAGAGTCGACCGTTTATATTGGAACCAAAAAGGATAAACTCAAACCATAAATTCTGTTACGAATGTTAATTTGAGCTTTTAATTTTTATTACAATCATTAGGTATGTACCGGATAATTGAATCACTTTTATAAACATTTTTCATCGATTTTATGGCTCTTCAGACTGATTGTGTTAGGAGACCCACATCTGGAACGAGTGATGATATATTGGTACCTATATAGGTATTACTGAATAAGGTGTACAATAATTTTATTTTAATTAAACCTTATCAGTGCATCGACAATATATTATATTATATTACGTATTAGGAAAATAAAATATAATATAAACGTTATATACATTAACGAACGCGGAAAAAAAATAATATTTATTGCGTGATCATCAAACTTCGGGACGTGGCACAGGAATATATCTGCATTTGTAAACGGACGCGGGACTTACAAAAATGGATTAGAGACGATTCGTTGCATCGTGCAATAATGGACCTTAATATCCGATTGTAATCTCAAACTATTAATTTTATGTAGTGCTATTGACTTCGTATTTTTGTTTTGTTATGAGTCATAACTTATGACCAATAATATTTGTCTTACATATAGTCGACATTAATTATAATGCAAAATATTATATTGTTCATAACCACTGATGAGCTGTCACAGTATACTACTAAAAGCTAATAAAAAATGCACCGTACATATTCTGGTTAGCCGCCATTCGAGTGGGCGTGCTGTGAACATAAGAATAATATTATAAGAAAGGATAGGCCACTCCTATATTAACGAAAACAATGTGTCGAGGTCCGGAATGTGGTGGACGAAAGACAGGCTGCATGCTTTTATATAATATAGGTATAGTACAGTTTTCGGACTTATCTAGGTAAATAGTTACAAGGTATCTAAACGTTCATCTTACATAATTTTTTTACTAATCTAAATAAATTCATCTAGATACATTTTTTATTGATAAAAACCGCGAAATTGTACAAACGCATTTTTAAATATTTATACAGATTCTCAAGCAAAGTTTATAGTTTATAAATAATGTAATTACTTTTATTTATATCATTATTATTATTATGTTCCTAGTGCCCAACTATAAAATATACCTAAATTTAAAACCATTTAAAAAATAATTGTATCTTTTTTATATCTAGATAAAAAAGTACTTATCTAATCCGAACACTGTATCACTATAGTGCACTCACTCCAGCAAGGAGTTTTGTCATTAATTTTATTTGTTATTTAATCGATAAGAACCCTTGAAACATAATGGCCTGAATATCAAAATTTCCATTTTCGAGTTATAAATTCGTATATTATTATCTATAATATAACTTACTATAAAACAATAATAATATTTGGTTATTGTGATTTCTAAAGGACATCGACGCCGCCGTCGTTTGCTTACAGACATAATATTGTGATCGTCGTTACGATTCGCGGCATTATAATTATAAATTTATAACATTTTATTTGAGCTATGCCAAAACTTGTTAAATATATGCCAAGGCGTGGTTACAATATTATATATCAAGTTATCACTCGTGTATACTTATATGCTATAAGTCATCCTCTGCCCTAAATTAATTATAAATCATTACTGTTAGTCATGCAGTTGCAGTTGACTGCATGCGTATACTATGAAAAATGCACTGATATGTGTCAAATTCTCAGAAGTCTATAGGAAATGAATAATATTCATATATTATATACAATTTTAGAGAAAGCTATTTTAGATTCTGAGTGGAACGATGAATGTATTGATTTTACAATGATATGTATTTTTATATTTTTTTTTTTTATTTTTTTTGTGTGTGTGTACACGATAAGTAGTCGAAATAATGTTTCGATTTTCAACTTCAATATCTTTTTCGATTGGAAATTGAATATCGTTGGTGCATTGGGAAGGTCAAAATTTAAAATTCCCAGTAATTTTCAAAAGCGCCAAGAAAAACAAAAGAAAAATTAAGGAAAAACGGGAATTTTTACGCAAAATCGATTTTTCACAAAATTGAATTTGGTTTTTGTTGTAACTTTAAAACAAATGATCGTAGATACATGAAATTTTCACTGGTTGTTTATAATTCCATTTTCTATACACCATAACATTTTCCAAATATTTTGACTTATTTTGAGCTGTTTACGGACATTGTCAGTTTCCATTTTTTTTTAGTTTTTTTTTGTATAAATATCAATAAAATTTTATTTGTTGAGTAAAAAAGCTTGAAAATTTAATAGAAGGCTCCTAGGTTATTGTTTCAAAGGCAGATGAAAAAAATTAAAAATCCTTAGTCACAGTTTTTATTTATAAGCATTTAAAGTTCAAATCTTGACAAAATACGGAAAAATCACGAAAATTAGCAAATTATTATGAGTTGAGAATTCATAAAAAATTTTTCTTTTTAAATCTAAGATTTGAAAATGTAATACGAGATTACCCATAAGTTTGTCAACTTTATCAAAAAAAAAAAAATGTCTACAAGCAAATCAAATTAAATTTTTATGAGCGTTTGAAATTCATATTTTTACAACATTTGATATTCACTCGATTTCTCATGTAACGATTTTCTTATTTTATTGTAATTAAAAAACGAATGACTGTAAATACTTGAAAATTTCACTGATATAAGCATTTTCTATACACGATAAAATTTTGAAAATAATTTGACTCCTTTTTAGCTGTTATTGGACATTGACAGTTTTCAATTCGTTTAGTTTTTTTCTATAAATATCAATAAAATTTTATTTGTTGGTTAAAAAAGCGTGAAAATTAAATAAAAGGCTCCTGATATATTTTCACAATAGCAGATGAAAAATATTAAAAATACATAAGCACAATTTTTTTTTATAAGTATTTTAAGTTAAAATTTCGACAAAATTTATAAAATTTATAATTTGATAATTATTTTGTAGTTAAAAATTTATAAAATGTTCAACTTTTATAGCTAAGGATTGGAAATTGAAAACAAGGCTCCACGTAATAGATAGGCTATACAGGGTGATCCATTTAAGTGGTGTAGTGATCGCCGTGCAGGACACGTTGAACACTAATACAATAATTATTTAACGACGTCGCACGTTCGTCGTTGTCTTGAGTCGTGGTTGAGAAAGATAGGTGATAATTATAAACACTTTTAGACTTTTTAAATATAACAATAATTTAACACTTTATTATTACAAATTCAAATACACAATAATTATAAGCACTGTCGTAAGCTTGTTAGACCTACGACGAGGGCTGACTATCTTCTAAGTAATAGTAGGCGCTCTACCCGTATTTATGCGGGTTCTAGCAATGACGTACTAGTGGCGTGATAGATATATTCTAATATTACTTCCCTAGTAATGTCGAATTGCATTATTGTGGAAATAGGTAAAACAACTTGTTGTTTTCACCTCTGATCTATGCTTCCTGTTACATGCCTACATTACCTATTATAAATTATACAAAATGTATAATTTATTCTACATGATATTGTTTAATATCATATTATAGCTGTGGGTATTAATAAATCCCTAATATTGCTGAATTTCATTAATATATGATTAGCTATAACAATTTGTTGTTTTCGCCTTTGGCCTACGTTTTTAGGCTTACTTTATATTCCGTATTAATACCTACATTACTACAAATAAATTATACTGTATGTATAATTTATTTATTCTATATTATTTTATTTAAAACAATACTATAGCTTTTGGGTTTACTACAGTGGGTACACTAATTATTTCGAAAAGTATTAACTTTTTTTAATTTTTTTTTTTTTTAATCTGTTAGATTTATGCTTTTCTAAAACTGTATACTATTTTAATTTTTTTCACCCTTATATTTATTTGTGAAACCACTATCAACTTTTGATTTTCAAATGGTAACATATACTAAAAAGATCATGAATTAGTAAAACTTTTTTTTTTATGAATTTGTGCGTTAAAATTGTTATGTTTCGTTCATTCGTTTGCGAAATACAGCTCCTCAAAATATTGTTAGTTGAAGGAGGTGTTATAGTCGGTACCGCTGAAAAATTTTCATTTGTAAAGCACAGAAGCTATAACTGATAAATTCGATACTGTTTGACCTAACTACCCAAGATACCTAACATTAAACATATTGATAATTGTTGTACTTTGAACCTAATTAATTGAATGTCCTATTAGTGCTATTACACCTAATGCTAATTTGACCATTAAAGCTAAGTTTTGTTGACCTTGGCTGTCGCACCAGATCCCTTCCATATTACCATAGAACAATAATAATCATGTTATTATTACCGATATTTGGCGATACCTTTATCATTATGTATAATTATCTATGACCACGGTGTTATAAGATAATAGAGTTGATTAAAATATTAATTAATGATAATAGTATAGAAAAATCAATCAGTTATTATGAACTGATACTAAACTTTAAAACTTGTAAAGAATGTAGGTATAATGTAATTAATAATTTAACTAATTAGTGTATGTTTTAAATCGTTATAAGTATACCGACAGTTTAAATTTCTTGAATAGCATAATATACCTAACAAGATAGTTGTTGAATCATTACGCTTGTCAAAAATATTCCATTGAACTTAAAATTACATAATACCCAAGACGTAATTTGTGATATATTTATGTATTTTATTTGATATTTCAATCAAAAATATATGTATTTAAGTTTATACTATTAAGTGTGGTGTAAATTTGATAATACCTACCACTTTGAAAGCACAACATTTGTACCTACATTAAGTTTATTGGTAAGTTTTCTTAAAATGTATACGTAGAAAAATAAATTGTTATGATTAATACTTTAATTTGAACATACATTATTGTACATTATTATGACATATTAACAGTTTTTATTTAAATTTTATTTTCAGTTAAATCAGTTTTTTTCATTCAGTTACACCACCAATAAATGTTATTCAAAGTTTAATAACACAAAGGTTGTTCTACTCTTAAAATTATTGGCCGACAGCAATACACCAAACCTAATACAACTTCATATATTATTAATTTACTTATTACTAGGGAACGGATTTAAATGCTCTAAAAAACAAGAAAAATGCCTTAAAAAAATACGATTTAATGCCTTAAAAAATGCTTTGACATCAAAAAATGCACTAAAAAAATACCCTAAAAAACTTTAAAAATGGGTTTATATTCAATAAAAACAAAATTTTGAATTTAAAACTTATAAAAAACACATTATTATGAAAAATCTAATAAAAAATATTTAAATACAATACAAACTTAATTAATTAACTTTCAATTATCTTCTGTCCATCTTCTTTTTACCCTAAAAAATTTAAAATTTAATAGGTATACCATTTAGATAGGTATATTCGTTATACTTTTACCTTTTACCATTTAGGTATTTTATTTTTTTTAGAATGAATGTGGAAAAAATGTTGAAAAAATTACTTAAAAACCACAAAATGCACTTAAAATTTCAAAAAATGCAAAATAAAAGTTACATTTTTCAATTCTTTGATGTATGAAATGAACTTTTTGCTTGGAAACCAATATTTTCGGACATTCAGAAAAAAATGCAATTTGCATTCAAATCCGTTCCCTACTTATTACCATCTACTTGGACACAAAAGATGGCTGCCTATCTACATATACATACCTAAAAATATAATTTTCTCTGATCAGAAGTACTTATAAGTTGCATGTATTGAATTTTACATTTGGCATAGTTATTATTATTAAGAACTAAGTTTATCTGTATTCACTACTAATATACTTGACCAAATGATTTGGAGGTTGATATTGAAATCACATAATTTTCTATCTTCCATTACATTTTCCAAACGAGAACAATGACAAATAAAATTGTTGTTTCCCATATACTATTTTAATAGTTGAAGAGACTACAAAATGAATTAAGTATGTAAATATATTTTTTTACCATCAAATTATTTGGTTATATTTATCCTTTTTTAATTTATTAGATAGTAAACACTCAACTACTCAAGTCAATTTCAAAGAAGATAAAAAATCAAATCTGCATTCGAGAAGAAACCTAATCCCAATAATATAGTAAACTAAAAATATGTTAAATGAAAATAGTACATGCTATTGTTTTTTTTTTAAATTTTAACAAATATTATACAATTAAGCTAATTTAGCTAACAACATCAATCAGTCATTGATACTTAAATGGGTGGTAAAATGTATGTTTCTTTATTAATTAAAAAAAAGTCATAAATTACTCATCTTCATTATTATACATGGTATTATTAAATATTATATTTAAATAAATACTTTACTATAATATTAGGTAGGTATGTCTTAATCCTAATATTTATGTATCATAAAAATATTTGTATTTAAAATGATATTGTATTAGTGTTTTGCAACTGAATAGTTCCTTCTGTTTGGTTGGTGTTATTAGCTATTTATTACCACCTACAAAATCTAAGTTAAAATGTTATTAGTCCCATTTTTAAATTTTACTGTATTTTTTTAAGTTAGGGGTTAAGTTGAGTATGTTTCAATTTTTTGAATACATGTTATGAACTTAACTCATATTTTACATTACTGCATAACGAATATTTTGATCTAACTGTATCATTTAATTTGGAATAGATTTATCATAGTCCTTGGCTTTTAAATTATGGTAACATTTTTGAAGGTGTTTATCCAGCAGGTGCTCTATCAAATTTTATAAATGTTTGGCTACAGTTACCTGTGCATTTCTTTGTAGTAGTAGTAAAATTGATCAAGTGCGCTTCTATATTCTATACTCCTTTATTTACCTATTAATTATAATAGTTATTACTTATTACATACTTCTCAATTTAGGCCGAAAACTATAATGTATAACTATTATGATAATGTAGGTACGCCTGATTTTGATAATAATAGAAGTATAATTTTCATATAGTAGCTCTAATCAATGACGGTAAACTATATTTTTTAATGAATTCTTATTTGATTTGATAATCCTAAATAAAAAAATATCTTAATAATTAATGGTGAAATATATTTTATACCTAATACTTAAAAGTGCATATTATATATTTAAAAGTGCTAACAATGTACATATTATTATATGTACCTAAATCTTGTGGTGGATCCTAGTAAATTGATAGATCACCTGCTATACAAATGCCCTTTATAGTGGTTCATAATAATAGTAATATAAAATGGGGTGATTTCAGTCATGACATATTGAAATAGCTAAGTTGTTTTTTACATATTACCTTATTGTTTGTAACAATATTCATAATTGTGTTGTTAAAATACAAATAAATAAATTTAAATTTTAAATATTTAAATATTCATAGTCTTTCACTATTAAATAGTTTTAAACTATTTAAGTGGTTCATAATATTATAAATATAAAATGGGGTAATATGTGGAATTTTCAATTTTGAATTAAATAATATAGGTAAGTGAAAAAAAGTTGTACAATTAGTATGCATTTAAAATTACAATATGCTAGATGTGTACTTATAAGTTAGGCACTATATGTATATTTGAAATTATGATTATTAACTTGCTACAATTAACTCAAAACTAATGTGAAATAGTTATTATAGGTAATTAAAAAAAAATTAATTAACCTATTAAAAGGTAAATCATAAAATCAAGACCTATATCAATTATTTGTATATTATATAAGTTATAGTAAAATTTTAAATTAATATTGTATTGAAAAAATAAATTCAATAAAACATTGTTAAATTGTGAAAATAACATTTTCAATATGGCTCTAATCACCTCATTTTATATAGATTTAGTTACATTTTTAAACTTTTATCAGTTGTATCGTAGGGTTGTGCTGAATATGCTTTAATTTAAATAAATAATAAAGTATATAAAACTATTTCTTAGGTAGCTTTGTAAGCGCCTCTGAAGTGATTTTACAAATTGGGTAATGAGCCTCATCAATTTATCATAAACCATCTGAAATTAATGTCAGCATACACCTATATTATATTGTGTGATTAAAAAAAATTGTATCATTTACTATGTAATTATTTATTAGTCGCTTACTATGTTTTAAAGCTATTAAGTATATTTGTACATATTAATATATCGTTTAAACCACAAAATTAATTTTAAAATTATTGTGTTCAAATTTTGTAGTAGACAGTATTATAAGTCATCAAACTCAATAATTTATTTTTATAAGATACTGGTGTTTATTATATCTGGTATATTTGTTTAGTATTTATATGTATGTATACTGTATTTTAAACTTTCAAGTGTACCATACCTATTGATTTTTATTATACTATATTTTTTTGTAATTGATTTTTTTTGACAATGTATATGTATGTAATTTAAAAAATAGGTATACATTCTAAAGATATACTAAAAGATTATAATAGTGGGTTATAGTTTATTTAAAACAAATCATGAATAATTGTAATAACTAGTTGTTCATATTATTCAAGTTTAGTCTTATTATTATAAGTTATCTAACCAACCTTATAATTATAGTACCTATCCTATGAAAACACTTACCAATATACCTACATATTTAGTGTATACTAAAGAGTAATGAGTAATGTTTATACCATATACTTAAAATGAATAATCATAAATCAATTAACAAACATTAAAGAATTAAAAAATAAAATTACATTTTTAAATACAACAAATATTTCGGTGTTCAAACGAATAAACCTAGAGATCCTATTCTTACTAACTAGTTAGTTAATCATGGGTTTCTCTAACCTCACCAGTCCATCATCATAGATTCATAGGCCATAGCTAGCATGATGAAACGGTTAGATGTGAATCATATTTCAGGTACCTCTAGAGAAACAGTTACCGATTACCATTATACCAAAATATAACAATATTTTATAAACTCATTTTTTGGTATCTTTTTCAACTTTTTGGGAAAACCTGAACTCAATCATGTGAAAAGTATCATAGACCACAATTTAAGATAGCACTATCTTAAATCGTGCATGGACCATAATAAATTATCAGTTGTCACCAATAAAACAAAGAGGGAAATAAGTATACAATGGTATATTTACAACCTAGTCTATGGGTAAACTTCAGTTGATAGCAAACATATTTATTTTGTCATGATAAAAACAGAACAACAAAAATATAATTCATAATAATTGATAATATCATAAATTAATAACATAATCAAATAATATCACTACACTAATATGATAATAGTTTTTGTAAATTAAAAAAAAAAATGATCGGATTTTTAAATTGTGTAACTAAAATTATCATATTATTCCATTTTCTACTATTATCATACAACATTTATATCACAATTTAAGATAATTGATGGGACTATCTTAATCGTGGCATCATTGCGCATTATTATTACCTAGTTACATATTTTATTATTTACTTTCTGCATAATATTATAATCATATAATAATTATAGAAAATGGAAATACACTAATACGATAAAATTCTATGGTAACACCATTTTAATTTTAAAATAATTATCTGTGAAACTGTGATTAAAATAAATTTGTTATAATATATTTCCAGACTTTCAGTTTTTCACTAATCATTCCTCGGTAGTTCGGTATGTCCAATTAGTCGATAGGTTAATAAATGATTAGGGTTCAAAGTACAATAGTTATCATTTATTAATTGCTATTTGTTACCTTAGATCAAATGGTATCGAATTTATCAGTTATAGCTCACGATTTTTGCAGAGGTACTGACTAAACGCCTCCTTCAACTAACAATATTTTGAGGAGCTGTATTTCGCAAACGAATGAACGAAACATAACAATTTTAACGCACAAATTCATAAAAAAAAAAGTTTTACTAATTCATGATCTTTTTAGTATATGTTACCATTTGAAAATCAAAAGTTGATAGTGGTTTCACAAATAAATATAAGGGTGAAAAAAATTAAAATAGTATACAGTTTTAGAAAAGCATAAATCTAACAGATTAAAAAAAAAAAAAAATGAAAAAAAGTTAATACTTTTCGAAATAATTAGTGTACCTACTTAAATGGATCACTCTGTATATAAATTACTTTATTCACAATAATATCATCAAATATACTTGGTAATATCATAGGTTGACTGACCGTTTTCGCTCAGAATCGTTTTTCTTATACAATGATATTATATCATTGAATTCAAATTTAACATCATCCATTACAGGTGACCCACCTTTTAACCTAATGTACAGCAGAGTGACATCCACTTACCCACCTTATATTTTGTTGTATTACACATCGTCGTTTTAAGTAGGTATAGAAAGAACTTCATACCAAAATAATTACATTTTTCAATACAATTTTTAAAGAAATCTATACATACTTAGAGTTAATAAGTGTACAATTAAAAAATATTAATATTATAAAAATTGTATTGTCATTCATAGACAAAAAAACTAAAAAGTTTGGAAACTGAAAATGTCCGTAAGCAATTCAAAACAAAACAAAATATTTTGAAAATTTGATCGTGTATAGAAAATGCTATTATGAAGTGAAAATTGTATTTACGGTAATTTGTTTAAGAGTTACACCAAAAACCAGAATCGATTTCGTCAAAAACCGACTTTGCGTAAAAATTCCCGTTTTTCCTTAATTGTTTGTTTGTTTTACCCGACGCTTTTAAAAACTACTGTGTACTTTAAATTTGGACTTCTTAAAAAAACCAACTATATTCACTTTTACACCGGAAAAGATACTGAAGTTGAAAATTGAAACATTATTTCGACTTCTTATCGTGTACACAGTCACATACAAAATAATAAAAATACCAATAGAAAATAGTTTTAAAATTGGATTTTTGTTTACCTACTAAACTAAAATGTACAATGTTTATTGTTAACTTTACATTTTTAAACTATTATTATATTATTATTTTCAGCTTATTTTGGAAAAATAACTACAAGATGTATTTCCAAATTTATATATAATGGTAAAAATTGCATTAAGATTACCAGTTGGCAGTGTAACTACTGAACGAAGTTTTTCCGAATTAAAATTTATAAAAAATAGATTGCGCTTAACCATGGCTGGAGAACGCCTAGAAAATGTAATGAAAATATCATGCGAAAACGACATATATATATAGATTATGACTAAATTTTAAACATATTTTCTTTGAAGAATCTAGAGTTGCTTAAGTTGTTAACATTTTGATTTATTTTTATGTTTGTTCTGTTGCATCCATTTCTACATGCAATTGATATTTTTTTATTTTCATTATACATATGTATTACTTTATAAAAACAAAAAATAATAATATTAAAATTTGTAATTTATTGTGAACCCCATAGAAATATTTAGTATTAAGTTGATGGTTGATAAATAGTATACAATATGGAAATATGACTTTTAAGGTATTTTTATCTACGCACAGTTGAGTACAAAAATGAAAGGTCTGCAACTATAATTTTATGGAAAAGCCTTAAGCCTAAAATAACCAGTGTCAGTTAGATTTATAATAGTTATTGAAATGTTGTTCTTGGTGACAGGAAAAAAATTGACATACCTTAAATTTTATTTTGTATATTTCTGCTTTACTATTTCGGTAGGTGGGTGGGTGGTTGATGAGAAACTTAGAAGGGTTTTAAAATAAGGCTGTGCGCCACTGCACACAATTCTAATTATTTTATTGGAAAAGTATTATTTTTTTTTTGAAATTTTCAACAATTGAATATTTTGAATATTTTACTAACATTTCCCTAAGGAAAACAACAAAAAACGATAGTATTTTGTGATAAAATAATTACTCTGTATACAACAGGCCTATACGGTTTTATTTAATAAGTTTGTATAGCAACATTATAAACCCAAACTGGCTGAAGTTATTACATTTTAACAACCTTTAATCAATGTTGTTTACTTAATAACCCATTTAATATAACATGGTACCTACTCTTTGTAGTGTTTGTACGGGATATCGTTTAGAAAAGACTAGTGTATATAGCAATAAGCGATTAAAAAAAAATTGGGTCAAGAGATAAAATTCTTAAGTACGCTTAAGTGGCTTCAGCACGACCGACTTAAGTATTTCTTCGGTTATCGGTATCCGACAGTACTTTGTCGTGGCCTTTTTGTCAGGCCCAGCCACCTTTGAGGATCCCTCCTTCTGCCAGAGCTCACCAATCTGTAATGCCGGGGTATCGGTCATCATCGTCGGGGGTGGCGGAGGCGGAGGCGGTGGCCCATAATCTGAGGTTACCGAGGGTGGTGGAGGTGGCGGCCTCGGGACCGAATGTACCGGTGGCAACCCTACCAGTGTAAATGTCGAGGCCTTTGCCGTGCTAGGTTGGTGACAATACGTGTTCGGTGGGTTTCGGTGGAAACGGTTTTCTTCCGGTAACGTCACAGCGGCCCCCACGCCCAACAACAGTGCCCGAAACGAATGGTCCATATCAATTATTTGTGAAGAATTTTTTGTCACTTCTCCTATACAAGTGCGCACGTAATCATTAGTAATTATATGCAATACCTATCTGATATTTTCCTATTTACTTTCAAGGATTAAGATCCGAGTCTTCAACATGCCAAGCTTGCAGCTATTGGGTTTTTCCGAAAGTTTTTCGGCGTTTCCTAAACGAACGTCAATTGAAAAAATAATGTTTAATACTATTATTATAGGTAAGTATGGGTCGATGTACTATAATATTACTTTCTGTGGACGTCGTCTGTGTTTTGGACACATTGAAACTTTCGATCAACGTCTTCAGATCAGTCCTCACGCCTGCCATGCCTAATTTTAAACTCTTTATCATTAACGCCTGCTCGTCAACCTTGTATTGTATTTTCTGCATAGCTGTGTCCAACATATTGAATTTCCATGCTAAACTATTCATCGTACGTTTTTCAAAATGATACTGAAATCAAAACCATTTATTTTACTACGGATATTATGATTTACTGTCTATTCGATTGTTCTAAAGTTATTTGTTTCATACTTCTATGTCTCCAAAAGCTTGTTTTTCTACTGCGTCTTTATACAGTTCTAGAAATTATGCGGAGATGATATGAAGATAATTTTAATTAACACTCAATATTATAACATTTAATTATATGAAAAACTAACCTGAAATTGGTTTAGATTGCTTTACATTATATAAGTTTTCTTCTGACATAAACCGATCACTTCCAGATTCTGCGTCGAAAAACTGCTCATCATCCTATTAATATAAATATGTACCTACTATTATAATGTACTTAGTTTGTATTACAACGTAAGTATATTTTATATATCTTATGTATTTAATATGTTATTTTACATTACACTATACTCCTTCAAATAATATATCACTAGTTTCCGAAAACATTAAGTAAAATAATGATCGACCATTCACAAAATGTGTTTGGGTCCCCCCAATTTTTAATTATAATTTTTTATTGACTTATAAATCACATCTTTCGTAAAGTTATAAAAAACGGAAAGCACTCTTTCAAAAAAAAAAATTTTATTTAAATTCTGAATTATAATAATATAATACATACTTCACCCTCATATCCGTTCTACCCGTTTCCTATCTCAATCTTGTGCTACGCTAAGTATATAGGTGAGATACGCCAAGCTATTGCATTATAATAGGTATTATATTTTGTTTACCTCCAAGTCGTCTTTTATATTTTGCAGCTTACGATCACCGGTAGACGGATTCTTGTACTTTGAAAATAAGTAAGATATCCCGGTGATACCAACAACTGAAATTCCGATCAAAAATTCGTTCGATAAATGCATTTTCCTAAAGTTTCAAACGTCAAATACGTAACAAACAATTTAATATACTTTATTGATCCGTAGTCCGAGTAGTGATGTTGAATAATATATAATATTAATATTATGTTATATTTTGATATTTAAACAATTAAACCAGATAATATAATATTTAACAGACAATTATCGTTTAATTTATAAAGTCTTAGTTTTTTATCGAACTGCATGCACAAAATATTGTTTTGAAAATATGAATATGTATAAATGATGTCAATGTCTGATAAATAGGTGTCATCACTTTTTTTTTATCGCTTAGATAATATTATAATTTTACGTATCAAGATATCTCTAAAATAGAGATTATCTATGAATTTATACAACTAAAGGATCGCTGGATTATTTTGCTACGGGCGTCAGAAGTTCTAGTTACGCCACTGCAGGTAATAATTAGTATTCAAGTTCTTAGTAAATATACTTTCAAAATATCTATTTTTCAAAGTATTAAACTATTGTGTCCTTGAGCACGCTTTTAATAGTTTGTATAGATGTATAAGTTTAATATATATGTTTAAGTAACTAATTAAGAAGGTACCTAATTACGCGATTTATGTCGTTTATCCTCTTCAATGTATCGTAAATATTAAAATATTGTTAAATATATAAAAAGTTAACAAAAAGTGTGTACTGACTTTTAACTTAACTGAGTTAACCTATAGTTAAATTAACTTTTAACTTTTAACTTTTTGTTATTGGTGCATATTAACTTAACTTAACTGAGTTAAAAAAAATTATTAACTTGTCCAGCTTTACCTATAATAGCATTACTTACATATATTATTGTATGATACCTATTTTAATATATATTATATCTATGTTACTGTTTATTGTATTTTAACTTTTTAGTACCACGAATTTGTTTAGAATTAGTCACATAAGATAACTATATACTGTATAATAATATTTAATATATTATTGTATTATACTATTATTACCTATATAATAATAATTTAGATTATTTAAGAAAAAATTAATTACATTTATAGATTTTATTTTAACATAAAATATAGTTAGTAAATAATAATGAAAACTAATCACCAGGTCACCAACCTATATATGTATGCAATATTTAAAAAAAAAAATACTATCTTTTTTTTTTATAAAATATATTGATAGTTAATATATTATTATTTGGTATATTATAAATATCTATACGGATTCGTTCTAAAACAATACTCGTCATAGTAATATAGCATTAAAGTATTTATTTTAAATACTGATAACCGAAATAATAATATAATACCTACTCTAGAATACACAATATCTAGGTGGTTTAAGGTATATAGTAATTACTTTGGTTGGAATGCGGATAAATTACAACTCATTAAATTATTTTAGTACATAATTCTCAAGGTAATATTTAAAAATGTAACTTTAAAGTATATACAACGATTATGGTAATTCAAAATAAATAAATATTTACCGAAAAGGTATTAATAGTATTATTGTTATTATTTAGTACCTAAAATTTATTTGATAGTAAAATTATTTTCTTAAAAGAATATTAGGTACCTATATTGTTTAATTATGTTAATTGTTAATTGTATTATCTTAATATATATAAATCTCGTGTCACAATGTTTGTCCTCAATGGACTCCTAAACCACTTAACCGATTTTGATGAAATTTTTAAACCGCGTGTAATTGGTCCAACTTAAAGATAGGCTAATTTTAAAAGGGAAAGATTAATCCCGGGAGGTGCTAAGACGGGAATTTTGAGATTTCAGATGACAATTTTTGTTTATAAATGGTTGCCATGGGTTTTTAATGATAATAATAATAAAAAACTATTTGCTTTACTTTTTAAATATAAATTATAATATAATATCAAACTATAAAAACGTGAAATAAAAATCTTCTGTACTTATCAGATCTTCTTGTATATTATATTATATGTATGTATATTGACAAAAAATAATATACAAATCAACAAACATGACCGATTAACCAATAGCAACCTAAAATTTCTTTCATATAAACCTTCTTCGTGAAATACTCTTTCGTTTTAAAAAAAAAATCAAAAAGATCTGATAAGTAGTTCCAGAGTTTGTACAGAGATTTTTATTTCACGTTTTTATAGTTTGATATTATATTATAATTTATATTTAAAAAAGTAAAGCAAATAGTTTTTTTTATTTTATTATCATTAAAAACCCATGGCAACCATTTATAAACAAAATTGTCATCTGAAATCTCAAAATTCCCGTCTTAGCACCTCCGGGATTAATCCTTTCCCTTTTAAAATTAGCCTATCTTTTAAGTTGGACCAAATTACACGCGCGGTGTAAAAAATTTCATCAAAATCGGTAAGTGGTTTAGGAGTCCATTGAGGACAAACATTGTGACCGAGATTTTATATATTAAGATATACAAGAAGATCTGATAAGTAGTTCCAGAGTTTAGTCTGTATAGTTATAGTCTCTGTGTTTATATAGTTAGATATATATATAAATTAATGTTCTTGGGTAGATTAGACCTCTGGGAAGAAGATAAATTAATTTACAAAGGATTAAATTTGTTTTTTTTTATTCATCGGTACGGTTAGATTAGGATAGGATTTTGTATAGGTAAATTGATTATATTAATCCATCGTAGGTAGAATTAAGTAAAACCAACAAACTTGGTATAACTTTGATACTTAAGAGTTAAATCATACACTTACGTGCTAACAGCACGGCGGGGTCCGCGATCTACCACAGGTAGATTGCCTACCTGATATATTGTACTGCTGCGAATCAGAATTTTTATTCTGGGCAATGGAAAAGTTCAGATAAATTTTGAACACCGTACACCGAATATTAAATAACGAATTGAACAAAGTTTGAGTCATACAAAGTTGATACATTTAACGGGCAACGAAGTGCACGGGATCAGCTAATACCTATATAGATAGTAACGGCTATAGCTTTAATAGTAAATATTATAGGCATAAATTCACTTTAGGTACCCAGCACCTTTTTTAATTATTTTTTTTTTAGATAGACGTAATTCGACGAGTTAAGAACGATGGTGCAAAAAAAAATTTGCGGAAACCATTATTTTGGAAGTTATAGCCATCCAAAGTTTGCAATTTTACGTGTATATACGCATGAGCGCAACGTAGCATTAATGCTACGCCCATAATCAATTTTTATTTTTTTTTTTTTATACATATTTTAATAACTTAAGAACGATGGTGAAATCAAAATTTGCACAAGCAACATTTGCGTTATTCCCACAAGTGGGCCACAACACATAAAAATTTTACGTTTAAAATTTCGACTAAGTTTAACGTCATTTTACTTGGTTATTTACTGAATAGTATATTATTATAGTTCACAACACGTCGTACAACAAGTCAATGTTTCAGATACATGATAAATCTACTATTTAGAACTAAGTTTTTATTTTAATACCCCACCTTCCCTCCTTAGAGCTTAATTGCGAATTTTAATTGGTCTTAATTCTATATTTATATCTATATCGCTATTTAAGCTATCATCATTATTACTAAATTTATATTATTATTACTATGCATATATTATATAAATAATCTTTAAGATAAATGATAACCTATATGAAGTTTTTTTCAATTATTTTCAGGTAGACACGGCTAATGGTATATTTAAACATTGCCTGTTAAAGTAACGTAAAAAACATTGTGACACGAGATTTATATATATTAAGATTATTAATATATATTTTTTTAAATAGACGTAATTCGATGAGTTAAGAACGATGGTGCAAAAAAAAAATTTGCGGAAACCATTATTTTGGAAGTTATAGCCATCCAAAGTTTGCAATTTTACGTTTATATATTATACGCATGTGTCATGCGTGCAAGACTGTTTTAATGCCACGCGAAGTAACTTGAGTTTGGCGACCTGAGCCACTTTAATATTATACTTATGTTTCTTTGACAGACTGGTGACCGGAGCCATTGGACCACGGGAGGTCCCCTGAGTTTCAAGATTGGCGCGAATCGTGTTACTCTAACTAACAAGGTTAAGTTTGTTAGGTCATACGTCTGCCCGTAGGGCAGGTATGCTCTCCCTCCCCCCAAGGTTTGCTATTTAAGTCCCGGGGGGTTTGGGGGCCGAGCCCCCATCCAACGAGAGGTCCGGAAGACTTCGAGTTTGGCTCCCGTAGCCGGCAGGCGAATGGAGCCACTATAATATATTTACGTTACTTTAACAGGCAATGTTTAAATATACTCATTAGCCCGTTGTCTACCTGAAAATAATTGAAAAAAAACTTTATATAGGTTATTCATTTATCTTAAAAATAATTTTATATAATATATGCATAGTAATAATAATATAAAATTTAGTAATAATGAGAGAGCTATAAAATAGCGATATAGATATAAATATAGAATTAAGACCAATTAAAATCGCAATTAAGCTCTAAGGAGGGAAAGGAGGGGTATTAAAATAAAAACTTAGTTCTAAATAGTAGATTTATCATGTATCTGAAACATTGACTTGTTGTACGACGTGTTGTGAACTATAATAATATACTATTCAGTAAATAACCAAGTAAAATGACGTTAAACTTAGTCGAAATTTTAAACGTAAAATTTTTATGTGTTGTGGCCCACTTGTGGGAATAACGCAAATGTTGCTTGTGCAAATTTTGATTTCACCATCGTTCTTAAGTTATTAAAATATGTATAAAAAAAAAAAAATTAAAATTGATTATGGGCGTAGCATTAATGCTACGTTGCGCTCATGCGTATATACACGTAAAATTGCAAACTTTGGATGGCTATAACTTCCAAAATAATGGTTTCCACGAATTTTTTTTTGCACCATCGATCTTAACTCGTCGAATTACGTCTATTAAAAAAAAAAAAAATTAAAAAAGGTGCTGGGTACCTAAAGTGAATTTGTTCCTATAAAATTATGTTAATGCTTACAGTACTTATGTGGTAAAATATGTGTTTACCCGAAGATGTTATATCGCGCTCGTGTGTATGTGCGAACGTGTGTAGAGTGAGCCTTTGAAAATGGGTTTCCACTAGATACGTGTACGTGCATAAAAATAATTTTCTGTGATTGGATGGTATGCACGGTAAGCTTTTGGTATACCAGAGTGTTATACGTTCTTACCACAGGCTTGACCATGATACTATGAAGTTGGATCCAGTTCAACTTTTCACGTGTACACGGCTGATAACAATATTGATAACATAAGAATATATGAGGTAACTAATATGTTACCGATCCTAACCTATCTAATCCCATATTAACCGATGGGAAACGTTTGTGAGACCGTTCACAGCGAACGTATCCGATCAACATACGCACGTAAATGTACACTTATGTCGTGGAAATCCACCTTAAATGTAACTATGGTTAGTATCCGCTGCAGTATACCTATATGCCGGTTCCGGCTTTATATTTTTGAAGCGTAAACAAATATTGGTACCCTTCTGAACATCTACGCATTTGACATATTATTATTATGTGCGAATATAGGTAGGATTATCCAGTGCTCCTTCGTGGTGTTTAAAAATCATAAATTTTCGTTAAAAATCTAACAGAGGACTGTCACTATTTTTTCAACAGTAACACAAAAATACAAAGTAAATACCTAGTAAAATGTTTTTTTTTCAGAATTAAAATCGAAACCAATTTTAATTTTTTCAAAACGTTAGGTCTTTTGAGGCCCCTTATAATAGTCGTGGGTGCACAATGTACCTATAAGTTCTAAACTCATAAACTGTTTTGTTCCCCCGCGATAGCTGTTCTACGGAAGATGCTATATTTATGTACCACCCACTCACTATCATAATAGGTACACATAATATCTTAGTCCGCAGATAAATCCTCTGTGGTGCCGTCTATCACGCAGAGAGTTATGTGCTATTCGTATTATTTGATGTGTGTTATTTAAATACCTACACATCCTGGTCAACATACCATAAGGTAACAAATACCTACGACTACTAAGTATAGAAAATACAGCTACATCGTGTAATGTTAGTATTTTAATTTTTCTATTTTTTAATTTATTAACATTTTACGGAACAAGCCATTTACATACAAAAACAAATAATAATAATCTTGAACAACCACAAGGAAAAATATAGTATTACACTATTAGACTCAGGGCCGTATTTTCACTTTTTGCGCCCTGCAGGGTCAACAATATTTGTGCAACCCCCTCCAAAAAAAGAAAAAAATGAATCCGTTTTTTAATTGTTTGGTTAAAGTTATTTATTATGAATATTTTGTTAAAAACACAGATCAAGATGATGCATCATTTTAATTACTGTCAAAACGTATAACACGAAACAACATACAATTGTATACTATAAAAAAAATTTCAAAAATTAATAGTTATCATTGATTGACAAAATGAGTAAATGACGCCAAATGGCCGTATCATAGTTATGCAAAGCAAAAAGTCCAAGTATAGGTACTCAGACAAATTCTTACAAAAAAAAATGTTTATTTATATAATATACACCGGAGCCTGGCCCCCCCCCAAATGTGTCAAAAATCGGCCGCCCGCTTAAATACGGCCCTGATTAGACTAGGTATTATAGACTATAGTTAACAAAGACTATTCACTAACGAACAATAACATCGTGTCATCGCATTCGAATTCACCTTTTGTGCACGGAAATTCCGCCGTCATTCCATACTTTAATAATATACTTATTTTAATTTCATAATTGTTGTTAAAACAATTTTTTTAAATTTAAATTTCAAACTATAAAAAGGCGGGCAAGTGGGTACATTATAGGTGACATATACCCTGGTTACGGAATAGAAATTGGAATAATTTTATTTTGTAAAAAATACTATAATTTAGCAGTAGATTCTAATTATTAAAAACGGTGGGTAAGTGGATGTCGCTCTGCTGTACATTGGGTTACAAGTGGGTCATTGTAATGGATGATGTTAAATTTGAATTCAATAATATAATATCATTGTATAAGAAAAACGATTCTGAGCGAAAACGGTCAGTCAGACTATGATGTTAGGAAGTATATTTGATGATATTATTGTGCATAAAGTAATTTATATATAACCTATTTACGTGGAGCCTTGTTTTCAATTTTCAATCCTTAGCTATAAAAGTTGAACATTTTATAAATTTTTAATTACAAAATAATTATTAAATTATAAATTTTATAAATTTTGTCGAAATTTGAACTTTAAATGCTTATAAAAAAAAATTGTGCCTATGTATTTTTAATATTTTTCAACTGCTATTGTAAAAATATATCAGGAGCCTTGTATTCATTTTTCACGCTTTATTTCACAACAAATAAAATTGTATTGATATTTATAGAAAAAAAAACTAAAAAAATTGAAAACTGTCAATGTCCGTAAACAGCTCAAAAAAAGAGTCAAATTATTATCAAAATTTTATCGTGTATAGAAAATGAAAATATAAACATTCAGTAAAATTTTTATGTATCTACAGTTATTCGTTTTTGAATATAGGTATTGAATTAAGGTAGACAAACTTTTGGATAATTTTGTATTACATTTTCAAATCTCAGATTTAAAAAGAAAAATTTTTATGAATTCTCAACTCAAAATAATTTGCTAATTTTCGTGATTTTTCAGTATTTAGTCAAGATTTGAACTTTAAATGTTTATAAATAAAAACTGTGACTAAGGATTTTTAATTTTTTCGATCTGCCTTTGAAATAATAACCTAGGAGCCTTCCATTAAATTTTCAAGCTTTTTTAACCAACAAATAAACTTTTATTGATATTTATAGAAAAAAAAACTAAAAAAAATGGAAACCGACAACGTCCATAAACAGCTCAAAATAAGTCAAAATATTTGGAAAATGTTATGGTGTATAGAAAATGAAAATATAGACTACCAGTGAAAATTTCATGTATCTACGGTCATTTGTTTTAAAGTTACAACAAAAACCACATTCAATTTTATGAAAAATCGATTTTGCATAGAAATTCCCGTTTTTCCTTAATTTTTCTTTTGTTTTTCTCGGCGCTTTTGAAAATTACTGGGAATTTTAAATTTTGACCTCCCCAATGCACCAACGATATTCACTCTCCAATCGAAAAAAATACTGAAGTTGAAAATCGAAGCATTATTTCGACTACTTATCGTGTACACAGACCCAAAAAAAAAATAAAAAAAAAAATATAAAAACACACATCATTGTAAAATCAATACATTCATCGTTCCACTCAGAATCTAAAATATTTAAACGACGCATTACCTATATATTATTCATATTGCAAATAGGATCTATTTTGTTTTAAATCTTTATTGTACAACGTATACGGACGATTTATTATATTTTATAAATATATGTGTCAGAAGATATAACATAATATAATGTATTCAAAGGTTGGTTACAAGAAGGCATTATAGGTAACTACTTAAAAAAAAATACTGAAATCAAAAATCCTATAAATAAGTAACTATTCAGGGCACTGTTTGTTTTCTCTCTCTGGCCCATGCGCAATATAGACAAAACGCATTTACGCAGTACCATTTTTTTAAATATGTTTTTGAGTTATCTTAGAGTAAAATTACAATTAGAGTTTATCACATATCATAAAAACGATGGAGAATAATTTTTTGAGAGTATGACATATCGATTTGCCTAAATATTGTTTCGGAAACTTTTTAAAGAACATTTAAATTTACAATTTTTAAAGTCAAATTTAATAATAAAATATAAAACCGGTATATCATACTCTCAATAATATTATCCTCTATAATTTTCGTAATTGGTGGTTTTATTCTAAGAAAGATCAAAAATAATAAAAAAAAACTATTTTAGATGAAAGCGTTTTATCCATGTTGTGCGTGGGTTTGAGAGAGAAAACAAATATTGTGCCAACATCCTTAACACACATTTTTTCTTTTATACACATTTTAAGTTTAAATTGGGACGCAATTAGGTATGTTAATGAAGAATAATGATTTTAGTTATTTTGTTGTACCTACTTACCTATAATGGCTAATTCAATAATATTATTCTTGTGAAATTGATACTTTTAACGTATATTATTATTTTTTTTATTTTTATACACACAATGACATTTTCAAAACATTTAGATTGTATGCTATTGCCTATCTATACCACAAGCCTATAATTCTTATCTATGATAAAAAATTATTGGCTCATAAGTAAATAACAATAATACATTATGATATAAATTTATACTTTTTTAATAGAATTCAATATTGATTATTTATTTTTATTTAATTAATTAGTTATTAATAATAAGTACCTAATTTATATTACAATAATTATTTAATATTTATCATTAACTTTTAAAAATTATTAAGGATTATTTAAAAAAAAACTACAAAACAATATTTATGAACCAACTCAAAAACCATGAATTGTTTTGAAGTAGGTATTTTCACATAGGGTTTTCTCAGAAATTTAAAGAAAAATATGCTCCAACACTCGTCACGAAATAATTATAAATTATAAAATTAACAATTTGTTGGGGAGGTAGTAGTAGAATGGGATCATTGTGAATATTATTTCATTAAACCCAGGTTATAGGTAGTTTTAAAGTTGCAAACATATATTTTATTATTTATAATATCCAACACCATATGCTTAGTACACTATGTTTAATGTGTTATGTATTGTTATGTATGTAATATTATGGACATATTGTAGGTATATTAAATATTTACATATATGTATCTTATATTATTACATTTTTTATACTTACGAATAATGCAAATTATGTGTTCAAAATCAGGATGTAGGTAGGTACCGTTGAAGAAGGTCAAATACTTACTACGAATAGTACCTATGGCACCGACTAGTATAATATTATAAGTATTAAAGACCGGATTTAATTGATATTGCAACTTTTTTTGCATTTAAGATAAATCAAATTTGATCAAATATGTACACGATTTGTATTAATTGCAGTCTTTCTATTTAATTTTATGTTGCAATTTTTGCAATTTACAATGTTGTTGCAATTGTTTGCAATTTTGTATATTTTACGTTATTAAATGTACAAACCAATATTTCTTAAGTAATTTTATAATATAAAATAATAAAATTATTGTGGATTTTCATTATTGGTTAGATTATTCGATCTAAGAAGTATAAAGATATACCTAAATAAGTATAGATATACGTGGCGACATGGCTATAGAGGTCATTAATGGTATCGATAACAATAATTTATTACCCGTTACGATTACAGTTTTTAAAATAGTCTGTATATGTATTGAAAAAGACAATTATTAAATTGTCAGTATCAGTTGCTTTCATGTAATTGTATTAGCTTGTTCTTATATTTTCATGTAACTATAACTGTCATAGCATCATGTCTGAAGTAAAATAAAGTTTAAGAAATAAAATATCGTCCTGGATTGCTCTGTATAACAAATCTAAAGAAATTTGTCTACAGATTGTAAAATTATTTATTGTCTCGTATGTGACAAAAACGTTTTATTAGAAAAAAAATATTTTTTAGATCATCATTCTGAAACAGGTAAATTTTGCATTTTATACTTATATTCTATTATATTTATACAAATGTATTTAAATTAAGATTTTAAATTTTAATGCATAATTTTAGTTTTGCATAAAAATGCAATTTTATAATGTAATTTGTACATTTTTGAAGCAATTAGATGATTTGATTATGCAATTATTGTATTATTTTCATTGCAATTTTGACATATTTTTATAAATAAATAATAACTATACATTTTGTAATATTTTAAGAATACATTTTACAATGCAATTTGTACTTTTTTTGAAGCAATTAGATGATTTTATTATGTAATTATTGTATTATTCTTATTGCAATATTGACATATTTTTAGTGCAACTAAATCCGGGATTTAATTATAATAGATTATTGAGAGTATACCGATAATGTATAGCGTGTCAAGTGCCCATAGACCAGTGTTGAGGACCAAAAAAATGCTACGATTAATCGACGATTACAATTTATATGTAACTCGCATATACTAATTATAAGTAAGGTTTTAAAATTTTATGAAATTTATTTTCATGAACTTTACATGAAATATTTCATTTCCATGAAAAATAAAAATAAAATGTTTATTATATCTTAAAGTTTATAGTCGTCATTTTTAAAAGTTGATTTATTGTATGAAACAAAGAAAATGTAATATATTTACAAATAATTTATAAGTTGTTCAACAAATTTAAACATTGCCTTTTAATTTAACTCTTAAGTTACAAACTCATAAATCAACTTAACATCATAACGTATTATTGAGAGCCATGGGCCATAGCTCTGCAAATGCATATTATATTATTCTATGTTATATTATATTCACGATGTATAGACATAGAACACTCTTAATAGTCATGAGTCGTGACCTTTTACAATATGTATACAAAATATGATCTGAGTATTATATATAGAGCCCAGACCACCTTCGCATCAATAAACGACTTTTGTACACTTTATAATTACTGAAAAGACACTATTATTTCATTCACGGTTGAAATTGACTTCAACTTAACTTCAAACCATTATCTTTTGGATCGCTGACGGTCCGCATACAACAATATTTTAAAACTCATATAAAAAATGTTCAAAATTTCAAGTGAAATATTTCAAATTCAGAACCCTACCTGTAAGTAAATATTTATGCATTTCATTAAGAGGACATCACACCCGCACGTGTTGTCTCCGTCTTACAAACGCGTAACATACCAAATTTACGCTCAGCAGTTCAAATTTGAGTGAATCGACCTATTATGAAACTTGATGGTAAGAACATTATCTGTGTTTTGTTGGTAGTTTTTTTACGATAATTATTCATTTTTTAAGTAAGTTATAGCGTGTATAATAAATGTAAATTAAAAATGCTCATAACTCACTTAAAAACTGAATTATCGTAAAAAAACTTCCAACAAAACACAGATAATGTTCTTACCATCAAGTTTCATAATATTGGTAGATTCACTTTAATTTTTAAGCTAACGGAATAAAACGTGAACTGCTGTGTGTAAATTTGGTATGCATTACGCGTTTGTAAGACGGAGACAACACATGCGTTTGTGGCGTCCTCTTAAAATATATTCTCATTGAATTTGACATTACATGGCAGGAAGATGATGTATAGGTACTTTTTATGTTAAAAATAATAATATTCCACTAAGAATAAATTAACCAGTGAGATTAATCGTGAATAATGACTACATTGATAATCTTAATAATAAAATATAGTGTACCTATGAAATTCACGAATATTTGGTTATTATAGATAAAATCCATATATAAACTGTAATCGTCGGTTAACCGTATCGCTTTTTTTTTACCAACACTGCGGACTCGGAACAATGTAATGTTGCGGTCGAGATGGCTGCGGCGAGAAAACTGTGATTGTAATGGGGTTCAATTATTTCGATTACGAGTGACAAATACGTGCTGTAAATAATTACAACTGACCATAGAGTTTATTTCGAATTTATTTAGTGCTCATTTACTCAAAGCATACAATAATATCGGATCCGTCACAAACGTGAGATTTTGTAATTTTCCGTACAATACGGTCACGCGTGGCCTTCTACCGCCAGAGAACCGTTGCAATTAAACATTCGTCGTTTCTTTTATAATATAACGTGAACAATAATGATACCCATCTGGAATGCTGAACCATAAATGTAAAAGCAACACAACTAAATCCCAAATAACATTATTCATAGTGTACAACAAATACCCTCAGTCGATTCAACAATACTAGAGATAAAGATGAAACGGAACGAAAAAACCGACTCATAAATCACTTAAGTATAATATCCCTATAGTGCCGTATCATCCTTTATATGGATCACACCATGAGCGCTTATTATATTATTTAAAATCAAGCCAGACGGACATATCTATTATATTATACACTCGACGAAATTCTACGAAACAGTCCCAACGACAAGTTTATAACAATTTATAGTTTTTTTCAATATGAGAATTATACACGGAAAAGGCAACAGTCGACCCTTTAAAATTTACGATCTAATAGGACATGTTTTAGTACTGAACATTATAAAAAAGAAAGCTATTCTTGAAAAGAATTCTTTAAAATTTCAATAACCATACAAGTTACAACTAACATATATCACAGTTTTACGTGGTATTATTTGAGTACGGTTTGATGTACGAAACCAAGTCTAAGCAAATAAACTACAACACTGTCGAGATCACTTATTACTTTAATACTTGGTCGACATAACTAGAATAACGAGAAAAAAAACACGACGACAAGACGTCGTATAGGTTGCTAAATAATACAAATTAAATACGCAGCGCACATAATAATTGTCATTTATAAACCAAATGAAAAAAAAAACGTAAAGATATAATAACAGGAAAAAATACAATTTCACGGAAAAAAAAATTACTTTAATATTATAGTTAAACAAATTATAGTAAATATAACTTTTTAATAGGTAAAATAACTAAAATGATTTACTTATTATTACTATATAAATATAGTTATTAGTTATGGTTAGGTTTACTATATTTTATAATGCAGTTTGCTATAGTTTTTAATGTTTGAATTAACTAAAAAAATATAGTTAAAATAGCATATTTCAGTTCGAATAACTTTGATAACTATTGACTATAATATTTTAGTAAATCTGATTATAGCAATTATAATGTACAGTCAATCCTACTATTTTTATAGTACAAACTGTTTTGTTTTTTTCATATTCATTTTATTTAATATAGAATTAGTGCAAAAAGTGATAATGTAAAATGAATCACAAAAAAAAAAACCTGAGAAAATGCGGATACTGCTCTGCTGTACAAAAATAGTATATGTATACATGCGGATCGTTCTAATGAATGTGTTAAATTTGAATTCAATGAAATAAACTCATATAATACGAAAAACGATTCTGAGCGAAGGCTGTCTGTCAACCTATGATATATTACTAAGTATATTTAATAATGTTGTTTTGAATAAAGTCATTTATTAACCTACTTACCTGGAGCCTTGTTTTACATTTTCAATCCTTAGCTATAAAAATTATAAATTTTTAACTATAAAATCGTTTTTAAATTTTAAGAGGACGTCACACCCACATGTGTTATCTCCGTCTTTTAAACGCCTAACATACCAAATTTAAGCTCAGAAATTCAAGTTTTATACCGTAAGCTTAACAATTAGAGTGAATCGACCTATTATGAAACTTGATGGTAAGAACATTATCTGTGTTTTTTTGGTAGTATTTTTACGATAATTATTCACTTTTTAAGTAAGTTATAGCGTGTATAATAAATTTAAATTAAAAATGCTCATTACTCATTCAAAAACTGAATTATCGTAAAAAATGTATTAATTATAATTTATATTATAAAATTGAATTGTGGCAATATTTCTGAGGGCAAGTCGTTGCGGTTATTCCATTATACCGAATATAACATTCATTCTATCGTTTAGAAATATAAATAATTTTAACATTTTAAAATACCTTTAACTTTTCAACATTTTAATTTTCAACAACTTGCCTTCAGAAATATTGTCCCATTTAAATTTTATAATAGGCATTTTTACTCTAGAACCAAAATTGAGCGAGTTCTACTCAGACTGCAAAACGCGATTTGTCTATGTCGTACGTGTGAAAGACGGAGACACCACATGCGGGTGTGACGTTCTATTAAATTTGATCAATTTCCGTCAGCTACCTACAAAGTACTGAGTATAGATTACCCAGTACCCACAAATAATATTTTTAAATCACAACAAAATAACTAAAATTGTTATTCTTTGTTTTATAAATATCTAATTTCATCAGAATTTGAACTTGAAATATCTATTAAAAAAACTATATATATATACATATTTTAGATTATATTTTAGTAACAGTGTAAACTAATTATAAAAAACCTTGTTTTAAATTTTCAATCCTTAGCTATAAAAATTAAACATTTTATACATTATAAAATACAAAATAATTTTCAAATTTTCGAGATTATGATGAATTTGAACTTTGAATGTTTATAAAAAATCGTGCTTGTATGTATCTTTTATATTTTTTCACTGCTATTATAACAACTTATGAAGAACCTTGTATTAAATTTCAAGATTTTCGACCTAACAAATACAATTTTATCGACATTTATAAAACAAAAAACTAAAAAAATTGAAAATTGAAAATGTCTATAAATAATTAAAAACTAGTAAAAATATCTTAAAAATGTTATCATGATGAAAAAGCGAACACGTTACTTTTATTTGTAAATGTCATTGTGTACCTATATATGAAATATAATAATATACGTAGGTACTTTAAAAGTTTCCCTATACCTACAAATAATAATAATATGTATATTATTAAACGAATAGTTTACAATTATTGAGATTAAACACGTTTGTAAACGTTGTGCCTCATACCTATAATAGGTACTGAAATAAATTCAAATGAACAAAAGTCACAATATTATCGTAATCGACAAATGATGTCTTGTATCTCGGTAATAACTAGGGCTGGGATTTCGGTGCACTTTTCATTTTTTTCTCGAGGTTGCTGTACGATGCCTGGTCACAAATCCGTAACATGTACTTTTGAATGAGAATAAGAAAATTTTTTTGCATTTTTTTGCAGTTTTTGACAATTTTTGATTTTAACGTCATTTTCTTCGTTTTTTAGGACATGTTAGGGGTTTTCGGGCATTATTTGGAGTTTTTGGGTCCAAAATTCAAACTTTTGTTTTAGTTTTAAGATTTTACTCACTAACAAGAGTTTAATATAAATTTATATAATTTTTAATCTATAAAAATTGTTTAAAAAATATAAGGAAATTATTGTTATTCAGATTAAAAGAAATCCAAGTTGAAGTTTAGTCTAAAGAAATCCTAAAGTTTAGCCTATAAAAAAATTGTTTTAATCACTTTTTTTATCACTCATATTTTACAATTTATTAAAAATAAAATTAATTTACCTGCATTATTTAGTTCATTATTTAGAACTTTTAGGGCATTGAAGCATTTTTTTAAGGGAATTTTTTTAGGTTTTATATGACATTAAATGTCTAGCTCTAGTTATGACTAATAAGTAATAACAGTCATAATAACCATCAATATCTGTGGGCAGGACCGTATTTAGATACTATGCACTATTTTGCCTGCAGGGGGGGGGGCGGATGTCCAGTGTTAAAAATATAAATTATAAATACCTTTATAAAATTATAAAACATTATACTTTAACATTGTATTTTAAATAAAAGGACAATCAACAAATTCCCTATATATACAATCGTTTTTCTGATTTTTTTTTTTTTTTGTTATTGAAACATATATTTTAAACTGTATAACACATATTATAATTAATATATTTAAACATATATTGTCAACCGCACTCCAAAAACGAACAGAATTGGGAAAACGGTCTATCGCGCGGAGTGCACAATCGTAATACTCTGCACGTATAGGTGGGATATATATTATTATTATATTATTATACACCGAGCGAAATATGATAGTAAAAATATTATAATGATAGATTGAGTGCAGAGTGACACTAATACCTATATTTTATTATAATACTATAATAATCCATTAAAAAAAAGTTAATTTTTATCAAATTTATATTTCATTGAGTTGAAGTTTTCTGTTATGTTTAGTCTCTAGGCTTACATGAAGTATAGGTATCAACATACTCAAATACCTTATTTATATTGTATGCATTTTCATGGTTAAAAAGGTGGGTAAGTGGATGTCGCTCTGCTGTACATTGGGTTACAAGTGGGTCACTGTAATGGATGATGTTAAATTTGAATTCAATAATATAATATCATTGTATAAGAAAAACGATTCTGAGCGAAAACGGTCAGTCAGACTATGATGTTACGAAGTATATTTGATGATATTATTGTGCATAAATTAATTTATATATAACGTGGAGCCTTGTCTTAAATTTTTAATCCTTAGCTATAAAACTTGAACATTTTATAAATTTTTAACTACAAAATAATTATTAAATTATAAATTTTATAAATTTTGTCGAAATTTTATTTTTTAAATGCTTATAAAAAAAATTATGCCTATGTATTTTTAATATTTTTCAACTGCTATTGTAAAAATATATCAGG
>SSSL01000067.1:0-55788 GCA_008086715.1 Sitobion miscanthi
TATTTTGCATTTTTTGACATTTTATGTGCATTTTTATAGGAATGGATAAAATTTGATAAAAATTGTATTCAATGTATTTTAATGTAAAACATTCATTCTAAAAAAATAAAAATAAATATTTATTATGTTACAAAATTACAAAATTATTATTGACACGTGTATAAACGAATATACCTATCTCAATTGTATACCTATTAATTTTTTGGAAATAATGTTTAGAGTAAAAAGATGGGCAGAAGATAATTGAAAAGACAAGAGAAGGTTTTATTGTATTTAAATATTTTTAATAAAATACATTTTTCATAATTATGTGTTTTTTTATAAGTTTTAAATTCAAAATTGTGTTTTTATTGATATTAAATACATTTTTTAAGTTTTTTAGGGCATTTTTTCAAGGCATTAAGTAGTGTTTCTTTAGGACATTTTTCTTATATTTCATGGCATTAAAGTCCGTTCCCTACTAATAATTATCTAAGAAATGGTCGACTGATTTTTCCCTCTTATTTTTAGCCAGGTGTCACACGCACCCGCCGACCTGGAATCTCGTTCTACAGATTTTGAGCAGCTCTTGCTTCAACCTCATCTAGCATCCTGTTCCTTGTAGCTAAGTATGCCTTCAACCTGTAAAAGGCCTGCGTGGCGCGCTGCGAGGCAGCCTGTATTTGATCTTTCATGAATATCAGGACATCGGTGGACCACACAGCAGATCTTGTACGTCACTTGGAGTGAATTTTCGGTTGCCTATAAACCCGTTCACTGTCAGCCGCATTGATTCCTAGTGAGGGCAACCGAAAATTGTGTGTTCGGATGTATCCATCGGGTGCTGGCAGTAGAGGCAAGCCGCGTCGGAAGCGCGCTTACTCCGCTTACTCTTAATTTAAAAAATTATCGTGTTTATGTGTCTGTAATATTTTTTAACTTCCATTAAAATGTATAAGGAACCCTGCATTAAATTCTACGTAGTAAAAAAGTATTTATCAAAAAAAAGTTAAGTTTTAGATTCTGAGCGGAGCGGAGGTATTGATTTTACAATGAATTGTGTTTTTTTTGTGTCTATCATCACTTATTAGGATAGTAAAAATAATTAGATTTTCTTCAACGGTATTTTTTCTAATTGGAAAGTGAATCTAGTTGGTACTTTGGTCGGTCAAATGTAAAAATTTCTCAGTAATTTTCAAAAGCGCCGTGAAAAACAAAAGAAAAATTAAGGAAAAACGGGAATTTTTATGCAAAATCGATTTTAGTTTTTGGTGTAACTCTAAAACAAATTACCGTAAATCCATGAAATGTTAACTGAATGTTTATATTTTCATTTTCAATACAGCATAACATTATCAAAATATTTTGAGCTATTTACGGACATTTTAAGTTTACAATTTTTTAGTTTTTTATTCTATAAATATCAATAAAATTTTATTTGTTGGGTAAAAATGATTGAAACTTTAATAGAAGGCTCCTAATATTATATTGTTTCAAAGACATTAATGACATTAATGAAAATGTGCGAATTATTTTGAGTTAGAAATTCATAAAAAATGTTCTTTTTAAATCTAAGATTTGAAAAAAATATATAAGATTTCTCATAAGTTTGTCTACCTTTATCAAAAAAAAAAAATATCAACAAACCAGTCAAATTAAATTTTTATAAGCGTTTGAAGTTCATATTATTAGAAAATTGGATATTTACTCGACTTCTCATGCAAAATGATTTTCTTATTTTGTTGTAATTCATAGTTTCATAAGTTTCTATATTATAACATTACAAAAAAATACTTAAAATAATATTGATTCATTTTGATTCATTTTATTAAGCTGTTTATAATTCATACCAGTCACTTCTGTAGTTTGGAATTTGGAATTGAATACTGCATCTGGTGGATTGTCTAAGTCGATTTAGATCTAAACGATTTAAATAACTTTTTGAAAAATAAGTTTACCTGAATTAGAATTTGGTTTTGATGGTAATGCTGAAAAATAATGTTTCAAAGAATTTACCTCATTATTATTTTTCTTGTTCAATGTTTATTGTTAGTTTATATAAAATAAACTATAGTCTATAAACAGTATTATAATAATTTGTTGTCTTCGATATCTAGTTGAGAGTTGACCATACAAATTAAGAGAACAGACAATGAGACAACTAGATAAGTATGAAGTCACAAAAATTCAAAATATATCCAGCGACTAGCACAATATCATACGAGAGCATTATCAAAAAACTATTGTTTCATAACACTGTGGTTGTACCTCCACCACATATTTCCCTTTAGATGTAACACTGCTTAACTACGGACCGGGTGTCCGCGGCCAAACGACACTTTACTACCTATATATTATACATAATTATTCATTATTCATTATACAAGCATTATCTAACAAGATACCTAAGCTAAAATTGAATATTAAGATTTAAAAAAAAACTGTATAGTAGTAGCTATAACCAGCTGTTTTGTACTTATTTTAAAACAAGGTATGTTAAATATCAAAGGGGGCACTGTCCCTCCTAAATTATTCTGGGGAGCAATGCCCCTCAGTTTACGCGTATTCCCACTTTTAACCAACTGTACAGCAGAGCAACATCCACTTACCCACCTTTTTTTTTAACTTTTTTTTTGTATTTCCTGACGCTTTTTAAGACTAATATAAAGTTTCAGTGGTGGCCTCTCGAAAGTACCAACTAGATTCACTTTTCTATTAAAGAAAATCGGAGCATTTTGATTACCTCTACAATCTACATTTGGCTGTAGTCTACCACCTACAATTAAATATTAAAATAACGATCTGAAATAACGACCCGACCAAGACATATAATATTTTTGGATCTCGTTAGAAATGAGAATAATAATGAATGACAAGTATATATTATAATATAAAATCCAGGCCCGAGGGAGACAATACACCATATAACTCGTGGAGGCACTCACAGGGTTATCTGGAGTGTACATTTAATGTATCTTTTTTGTAATTGAGTAACATTTTTCTGACAAAGCATAGGAATTGCGACGGACTAAAGAAGGGAGATAAAAAAAAGGGACCCGAGACTTGCGACACCTACAAATCGTGCTTTTGAAAGGGGGGGACATAGAGAAATTTTCATATTCTGATACTCGACGACGACTTGAGCCTTTGACCGCTGGAACTGTTGGAGGTGGATTAGCTATGCCCATCCCCTTGCCCACGTCGTTGACTAGATAATCGATGTCGAAAAACAACAAAATGAACTTCCAAATAGGCGCTAGAACATTGACGGTTGACCACGAGGTTGGCTGGTACTATTGGAGTACCGGAGACGTGACAGTGAAAATCACGTTCTTCTCAGTCAAGAAAAGAGTATCTAGACGTCGATGACGGAGCTCGGGTGACGATCGGCGACGGTGAATAGTTAACGTAGTGGGGCTGGTCAGTGTCAGTGTCTTAATGAATATTGATGTACATTAATTACTGGCGAGGAACAGGTTGCCCTCTCGGTCTATGCCACAAAAATTATATAAGTAATATTATTTATTTTTTGGCCATTCATATAAGAGTATTCATAATATATTACAATACATTTATTTTTTTACTCATTGTTTAGAATCTTAACTTAAGATTACAAAAATGCACAATAATGCTTATAAAACAACAAAAAATAATTTGCGGTCACGTAAAAACCTATCGAACGTTTGGGGTCAACTTTGAGCTGTGTACGCGAAGGTATCAAAAATTGAAGTGTATGTGATACATGATAAAATAATGTTAAAATGATTCTATAACTGTTGACGTAATTTTTTTCTGCGCAAATACAGTATAAAATATAAAATACGAGTGTCGTCCCTTTTTTAAAAAATAATGTCCAATATTCGAAAATATATTATTATTATTATTATTAGGTAACTTTCACTTACCTATAACACCACACCGGTTTCGCACGAACGAGCTCGTCTTTTACCACAGATCAATTTTTAACTCCGAGCCTTTCTGGTTGGATGGCACCCGTGTACGCCAAACCAGAACGCCGGAAACGAATCCGTTGAAAAATATGTTGGCCGCGAATCGATATCATTCGTAGGCTGGAGATCAAATTCACGATAAATGAAATCAATAGTAAAATATTAAGATTTGCGATGTTATATACGACGGAATCTACGCAGAGTATAACACACTTTTTGCAAAGGTTTTTGAAAACATACAAGGACAATAAACCAAAAACAATTTATCGAACTAAAATAAAGACTACGTATTTGAACTGAAAAAACCCATATATATATATATATATATTTCATATCAACACACAGCCATTTATATTTTATTTTGTAACACGGCGTATAGTGTATGCAATATTGATACTTACGAACGACTATTTACCATACTATTGACACAATAATAACCCGGGCTCATAACTTATAACTCTTAAAAGATTGTTATAAGCGTAATAATATGCTCTTAAAAATATTCATAAAAGAGCATAAATGTGCAATAAAAATACTAAAAATCGCAAAAAATAAATATCATGAACAACAAAATAAAATAAATAGGTTACCATGTACCGTCACTTTTGAGAATAAAAACAGACGGCACATAGCCAGCAAGTTCTTGTTAATGCACACAAAAAAAAAATAATATTTTATATAATTCAAATATACAAGTTGTATGCGTACCTACTATTGGTGTTGAGACGACCGACAAGCGAACTAATGTAAACATAATACATATAATAGACAATAGTTTTTCATCATTTAGTTGTATCTTGTAAAAATATAAAAAAGAATTATTTTCAGTTGAATTTACTACATGTATGTTTTATGTATGTACAATATTTTTTCACTTCACACAGTCTCTATATAATTTCCCATTTTTTCTTAAAATTATCTCGTTAAATCTGCTAACTATCCGTCGTATAATGCATATTTCGATCAGAACAAAATATCTTATTTTATTTTTAATTAACTTACACCCAATCGAGCAATTTGACAAATATATGAAATAGTAAGTCATAATATGGTCTTTATTCTTACTATGGCAACTATTGTCCATATATAAACCATCCAAACATAAATTTAAGACAAGCTTATATTATAAATCAAGTCACAGTCTCTCTCTTTTGTAGTTAATAATATTTATTATTTCATTAATTTTCAGTGTTTTGTAATAATAATTAGATTGTGGAAATTGAAGCCGATATAATTTTCTCTAACACAATCATAATTGTATAATATATTATGTTGATATACTTACTATATGTTTGAATTAATCGCTATTTTCTTCTATTATATTGGTGGACACCGCTTGCGGCGCGGCCCCTCGACCTAGTGAGGCGACCGTCCACGTCTCTTTTAGATAATTTATTAAATACTCATTCAAGTTTTCCGATTCACTAAAGATTTATATTTTGTAGAAGAGATAATTTTAAGAAAAAATAGTAAATTATATAGAGACTGTGTGAAGTGAAAAAAATATTGTACATACATAAAACATACATGTAGTAAATTGAAACCAAAATGAATTTATCAAATAAAAAAAACTGTTTACAGTAAATTATCCTCTTTACAATGCAATATTATGATGCGTTTAATAAAACTATAGTTGAATAATACCCGAGGTTGTCGGATAAGTAGTCTCGTCAATAAGTATTGTATTTTGAGTGAATTTTACTTCTTTATCGCTTAGGGTAATATCACCGTTTGCGATTTTTTTCGGACCAAATGTTTTATCTATATCTGGTGATTGAAACCAATTTTCAATTCCCCGCTGATAATTATCATAATTCTCCTCATTGATTGATTAATAATTTCAGATTTCAGTCCAACAGGTTATCTTCTTTCTTAGTAGGTAGTGTGATTGACGTATAAATCACGTGTATTAGATATTTTAGTTAAAGGATCTATAATAGGTTTGAATAATTGAATGTCTGCGTCATTAACTTACTGTTAAACATTAGCTTCACTGGTTTTTAACGTAGAATATTTATGTTTTATACTTTCCATAGCCCTTACCAACTCCTCTAATATATTATTTCCCTCCTTCATAACTGTGTTTTAAATGCTATTTTTTATTTTAAACACTAGTTTATATAACCACATAAGTATCGAACCCGAATCGATAATGCCCGCTATCACGTTCACTATCTTTACAAATAACCACAAATGCAAACCTATCACGATTCCAGCACACAGTAAAAAATTGTTTAAACTGAATGTATGACATATCACCGGAACAGTGTTCATTATATAAACATAAATACTTTGTATCAGTACCTACACTGTTCAAAAGTATGTTCGGTTTAAGTATTTACATATAAATTTTGATATTTTTAAATGCACACATAATTACTCAGAATCGTTTTTCTTATACAATGATATTATATCATTGAATTCAAATTTAACACCATCCATTACAGTGACCCACTTGTGACCTACTGTACATCAGAGGGACATCCACTTACCCACATTTTTTTTTAAAATTATATCCAAGTAGAGTTTTGGAGTTACAGGAAATGTATTTTTATTTTATGTACCACATAGCTTTTTTTAACTAGTTCATCACTAGTTTATTTAAAACTTTAATTGCAATTTTAAGCATTAAATGTAATTGTTTTACAATGCAATTAAAATATGAATATAATTGTATAAAAATACAGTTAACAATTCATAGTGTTAGATTTATAAAGTGTACAATATTAATTATACAATCATAATATTTTATTTTTACACAGTATACACCAATATATTATTATAATGATTGGATCAAACATACCTACCTATAATAATGTACCACGGTCCTCAGTTAAAAGGGCCTCGCTATACTGCTGTCAATTTTAGCTCAAAAGACCTTACGTTTCAACAAAATTAAAGTTAGTCCGATTTTTATTCTGAAAACCCCGAATTCGCCAGAGAATTGTCTATAGATCGTACGGAACTCTTTGAAAAAATTAAAACTTGGATTATTGTAAACTGTAATTGACTAAAAATTGCCTTAATGTTGCCCGTCAATTAATGATAGCCGTAGCGAGACCCCTTAACGAAATGAATAATCTTATCATTAGTGACCAAAATAAATGCATTAAGAGACACGATGCATTACCGTTCTTTCACCACTGTACCCTGTGTACTAAAGTTCGACAGACGACGGTTTCTTAGAATAAGTATTTACTATATTGGGCATTGGGCATAATGAAAGACAAAAATTATAAATTAGCAGAGTAGGAATTTTTATATTTAGTTTTTTATTTGAAAAATCCAAATTATTAAAATACTCAGATTGTGCATTTGCATCACTTTCCCCCCCCCCTCAGGGCGTGCCTACTGACGGAGTTCTCGAAGTATCCAGTTAGCTTCATAATGCACTATGTACCTATATGTAAATATAATATATATATATTTAAATATTAGTCGTGACAACCAATGAAAAGCAGCGAACTAGACAGGTACAGCTTTGCATAATGGTCAGCGGGGTAAGGGGTATGCCTATGCGTATCATAAAGTTGCCATCACACCATTTTTTTTTTATCATGCTAATACTTAGTATCTAATGACCACGGAGGCATAAATCGTTTCCTAAAATCTACCTGCTATAGTAAAATTATTGTAACATTATGTATAATATTCCACATTTTTTGAAAGATCATGCATTTTCACGTAAAAAAGTCACTTAATGTAGATACCTACATATAAATCATAACACATCATCATCTTCCTTTTAGTTTCTATAAATATAATAGTATTAAAAAAGTCATATAAAAAGTCGCTTGTACATAAATACATAGTATTTAACTAGTACTAAGTAGTATATATTTTTATGAAGTGAATTTATTATTTTGAGTGTTTGGAATAACTAAATTGGCACTATTCATTTTGTCCATCTGGTAATTTTCAAAAAAAAATTTTTTTAATTAGGTAGGTTTTAAATAATTATTACCTATTTAATACATTTTTGAATTTTCTTTAAGTTATCGGTTTTATACTTAATAAAAATATCTTTATTTAATAAAGAAATCTAATTAGAATAAAAAATCTAAAATACCTAGTTAAAAAAAATATAATAAAATCAAAAAATCTGTATTGAATAAATTAACCCTAGTTGAATAAACAAAGGCTTAAAATTAATTTTTACTATCAATAGAAAAAATAATGCAATATCAATACTGTTTATAGTTGGGTGTGATATATGAAACAATTGATTCAAGTGTGAATGAAACAATTCACAGTTATCAATAATTCGACATAATTTATGCGTCATGCCTGTACGTATTTTTAAATAAATTTTGAATTTTCGTGTACATAAGTTTCTCATAAATAATCAGTATACTGTGAATATAATATACTATGGTTGTCTGGAATATGTGACTTTAAAAGTGGCTCGTACTTAAATACATACCTAGTATTTTGCTTACAATCAAAATAATTGGTTAAAGTACTCATTTGGATCAATGTATTTAAATCCAGAAGATGTGTCTGATTGTTTTGTATTTTATTTAATGTCACCTTCCTGCACGATTTTTTGTTACGCCTCTGCATTCATCAAATATCAATCACGGAAAAGGTAATTATTTTTATTTATTTTAAGCGTCTTTCATGGAGGTTAAAATATGAATATAAGATGTTACCTACCAAACGTTTATGTTTTGTAAGGACCGTGGCGTAAATTTCAGTATTAATAATAATTATTATATTAAAATAAAATAAGAATTAAAACATGTAATCATGGCAAAGGTAATGCAACAACTAAATTATTATACGAAAGCAATTTTATGAAAGAAAAATGTTTATGCGTCATGCAAGGAGGTTATTATATGAATATAGAAGTAACCAAAAGTTTATGTCTTGTAAGGGCCATGGTATAGATTTCAGTGTTTAGTTGTGCAGGAAATACGCGTGATATGTACGCTCAGTACGTACTTTTGGGGATTTCCATTTTACCGCCCAGCATTACAGGGATTCCCACTTCATCACCCGCTGGACTGAAAAAGGTCACTTTTCAACGCTTCAACCGTCATCAAAAATTAAACTTACAAAAAAATAATTAAATTAATAGAAATATCAAAAAAAAAAAATTACATATACACGATATTGGCTGTAAGATTGTCCTCGCTCAAAATCGTTTTTCTTATACAATAAGAATTAAAATATAACACATATATTACAGTGATCCAATTCGACACCTATTGTGCAGGTGCATAGTAGAGCAGTGACCAATTACTTGTCTACCTTTATTAAATGTTAAGCAAAACAATGGAAAAAATAGGTACATACATATTTGATATACATACGTACCATGAAAATTCATTAATTTATTTTAAAAAGTATAAATTAAAACATAATACAAGATTATTATGAATACAAAAATCATTTATTTATAAGCTGTTAAACTGTTACATATAGTAAAAAAATAAACATAGGTAAATTGTACTTTATAAAATGAAATAAATTTTTTTAGGTATATAATTTGTAATACCTAATTACTGCAAACAACATTTTTATTCATTAGCTGGTTGAATCAGAATATAACTTTATCGAAATACCCATCTATTTTTGTGGTTACATTTTATATAATCTTATTGTTCTGGAATAATGGCTACTCAGATGTGACAAGGTCTGTCGTTTTTATAAGCGAACTTGGAAGAGTCTAAATACCTCAGCCTTGGCACACAAACTTAAACCCCACAGCTAAATGTGCCAAGGCTGTGGATAATTGGCATTTAAATTGAACAAAGTTAGCACATAAAAACGGTTGTTCTCGGTATATAATTGCTATAGGATCAGGATAATAGGTACTGTCTCAAATATGTTTCCGATAAACTATATCATTAAAAATCCATAAACATAATTGGAGGTAAAAGAAAATTTCAGTTTTCAGATTGAGTGTATTACAGCCAATTTGGTTGCCATCTTGAATTCTATTCATCACATCCTGATGCATACATGTTAACACTGTGAACAAATAATATAAATACATTATAACTTATAAGGAATATATAGATATATAGTTTAAGTTCAAGGATATGTTGAAATGACATTATGAAGATGATATCAGAACAATATTGGTTTTATCTCTCAGGTCACCCATCATACGTAAAACGCATTAATGCGAAATTGTTTTTTTTTATGGTATTTGAGTAATCTTAAGAGCAAAACACTTTTTGCAAAAATTAGTTGGTGTTCTGTCTTACCATGGCATTAAACTTTGAAGTTAATTTTGAAGAAGATAACATTATTGTAATAATTTAAAAAGAAAAAGAAATATCATATAATTGTTTACAAGTTTAAGTATTTTAGATTATTTGTACATTGTTTGTCTTTATTTTCATTTTATTATTTAATTTTTATAATTGGGCTGGGCCCATTTAAAACTTAAATAAATTAATACGGTTGTATATCAACTCAATATAACGTTAGTCCCCGACAACCATTAATCTTTGCTTACTAAAAATATTTAACTTAAGGCACAAAAACAATGTTTAACATTCTTAAAACACAGTACAGAAAATATTAAAGCGTATTAGATATAATTAGAATTTACGTAACGAACATACATTATTCTAGGTAAGATATAAATTTGACATTTAAAATGGTGAAATTAAATACAAAATTTGAATTAGTATATATTTACATATTTTATTATATTAAAAATTAATTCCCAAAATAAATTGTTTTTTCTTAAGAAGTAATTTTGTATACAGTTTTCTAAACAACATTGCTATCGACAATTGTACAATTAGAAACTTATTGACATCTAGATTCAATATTGCACAGAGAATTAAAAATCACACATGTCAGTCAGAATAAAACTTTATTAAGTATTTATATAGTTAAGGACAGAACAAACTTTTCCCACTAAATTCAGCATTCTATGACTATTTATTATGATGATATACTAAGTTTAAGTTCAAATTTGTCTTAAGTATAGCACTTTTACTATTAAAACAAATATCATGAAAAAATATAATATTTTCTATTTCAAAATTAACAGTATGGATTTTTAAATGTATGAATAATATGCACTGAAAATTGATGAGACTACTAAAAAAGTAAATAAATAAAAGGTAATAAAAAAAAGCTCTAAAAAAGAAAACGTAAAGTGTGACCTTTGTTACATATAACAAATTATATAAATGTAACACATATTATAATAAGCTCTAGAGCACCAAAAAAATAATGTACTTTATATTGAAATCAGGGCCCTACTTATAAGTTATTGTGTACTTACAAACTTCTTTTAATTTTCAAAAGCCTTTCAATGTTTCCCTTGAGAAGAATCAATTCACTTTTAGATTGATCATCAAATTTCACCAGGTCTAGGAATATTGAAAGAATCTAAAAACAAAAAATATTGTATGATATGTATGAAGAATGTTTTTAAATTGTAACTATATTTACATTAGCTAATGATGCATTGACTGTGGCAATGTCGTTCCGAGAAAAAAATTAAACGACGAGCAGACTTCCAGTTATTGAAAGTGCAATGTACATATTCTTGATTTAAATGACGCAATATAGATTTTGCACAATATTTACCTTCAGTGAACTATTACTAAAACAGGTTAAGGTCAATTTGATTTATTAGAGTACATTTTTTAATAAAAAAAAATATTAAGCAATCTACCTTAATGTGCATTGTGCATACAAACATTTTAAAATTGTAACAATACATAATTAATACACTAAAAAGATAAGGTGCTAAATAGTGATAATTCTATGGATACGTATCAAAACATCATAACGTGAAATTCTCCATGTATTTTTGCTATAAGATGCATTGAATTTGTGTACACATTTTCATATAAGTATGCAACAACATAATATCATAATATTTCCCGGTACTTTTATGAGATATTTCATAAATTATTTATTATTATATGCAGTGATAAAAAAAAATAATAGACTAATATGAGAATACGTCAATTATAACTTTAAACACAATTTTAATTAAATTAAGTAATATAATTTTTAAATAATGAATAATGAGAAAACATTTAATAGAGAAATGACTAATGAGCTTTTTAAATTTAGTTTACTAAAATATAGTCATTTAGAGATATTCCCTTATAATTCTTTATTTATAATTTATTATTAGTTAAAAAAAAAGAATTAAAAATACACAACTATGTTCTTCATGACTTCTAAGAGTATAATATCTACATTTAATCAAGAATTTACCAATGTAAATGTACCATATTTACTTCAAATCTTAAGCCTTAGCCCTCCATCCTTGACATTCCATTCTGACTCGCCTGTTTGCGAGCCAGCATAAGCACACCACTCTTTTGACTCGTACTCCTAGTTGGGAGGGGAGTTGGCAGACGCTTAGCGGAAGGATCGTGTCACCTCCTCTCGGCCGTCTGCCTTGCCATCCTTTGCAGTCAGGATGTTTTCCAACATCGCGTAGAACACCCGAAAATTCTTCAGCGTCCCTGAGGACTGTCATCTTTTCTTCCTAGTCAGAGGGTAAACCCTCTAAAGTAAGACCACACAGTTTTAGTGGAAGGTAAGACTCAAAGGTCAGTGACCGACTTGAGGTGCGCGCTTAGCCCCTCCCTTATACCGATCCAGTACCGGCATTCAAACAATGTGTAAACGGGTAATGTTGGCTTTGCTGTCATAGTGATTGCACTATGCACTGGCAGCCCTACCCATCTGGTGCAAGTAGTGCTGGAAGCAGCCATTCCTGGGTCATGTGATATGTCGGTTGCACCTTCGGTATCGTTCTTCCTATCCACTTCCGACAACAGGAATGACGTGTGGCGACCGTGACGTACACTTGGACAACCGTCGTCTTGCGTTCTTTCCTTCTGACAGCATACTTGGATAGATCAGGTGAACTTCCGGGAAGGATAAGAGCGCGCAGCCAAGCTCCAATTTTCAACCTCTCCAGGCTTAGGAGGTCGGCCGATGGCATGGCAGTCAGAAATATCGATGCCTCGTCGGAAACTGTACGGTACGCTGAGATGACCCTGAGCACTGCTGTCTTCTGCGGTATTATCAGTATAGCTCTTGTCCTGCCCAAAGCAACCACTCGATTTATCCAAACAGGTATAATGCCTGACTCTCGACTACTGAGCTCAACAGCCTCCGGTTTCACTGACATGGACCTCTAACGTTGGGCATAAGCCAAGCCAGTGCGGCCGCTGAGCAGGAGGGTTATTTGGCGACAATTTCCATGTGTTTGGCAAACGTAAACCTCTGATCCATGACGATACCCAAGTAATAAAGGCATAAATATCTTCTGAACTATCTTCAACATAACCTATATATTTTTATAGATAAATCCAAACCTACCAGAACATTTTTCCATATTATCTATTTTTTCTAAAAGATTTTCCAACTCATTCTTTGTTGTAACAGGCTTATTGTATTTGAATTTGTTTCCATATATTTGTATTTTTGGCACAAGGCTATTATAAAAATGAAGTTTATTCAATGTTTCTTCAAAAAAAAATTGTTGACAAAAAACTGTTGCATATTATGCACCAAGTTGTAGACTATTCCAAAAAAAGCTCGGAAGTTCAACAATTTTAGACGTTTTAAATAAGTATCCATTACTCCCTTTTTAAATTCTTCAGTACCTCCTTAGATTGTGAGGTACTTGTACTATTATCTGAATTGAAAGTAAGGGTATATAACTTTCATTCCAATGAAATATATTTTGTAATTAATGGACTCTTCTGAGAATTCGGATGAATTTGAATTTTTTTGTGGGAGGGATAGGTTTTAATAATTTTAAGTTGATTGTCAATGAATTCTTGACGAATAACTGAATTAGACGACAATTTGTTCCTTCTTTTTTAATTTTGAAATTGCTTCTTGTTATACTGTAACGATCTTTGCTGTGATATAGCTTCCATATTATACACACAACAACTTGAGTTGAACAGAAGATTACGTGTTAAACTAACTTATGTAGAACAATACTATGTAGTATAGGAGAGGTAATGTTTAAGTTTTTTTTGTAATGTTATAGACATAGAACTTGTAGCAAACGTTTTTGAAAGTAAATTGACTATTGTTTCTATTACTTCAGACATTTTAATTGGTCCAATTTTGTTGACGACCACACATCATTAAATGGTACTTATACTGTGCTGTCAGCATTTAATGATGTTCCTGTATTGAACACATATGAAGATAGATTAAAATGCACAAAATATATTTAAGCTGATGAACACTCGTCAATAAAATGAATTAACAATGTACTACGTGACAATGAAAAAAATTCTTACTACAATAAATTTTAACTTGTGATTTAAATCCAATATTACAATCAAAGAGACCATTAATTACAAAATGTGTTTCATTAAAATGAAAGTCATATACCCTTACTTTCAATTCAGATAATAGTGCAAGTACTTCACAATGTAAAAAATTGATGATGGCGATACTAAAGAATTTATAAAGGGAAGCTATGGATACTTATTTAAAATTTCTAAAACTATTGATTTTCCATGTTTCTTTTGAAATAGTCTACACTTAGTGCACAAAATGCGACAGCTTTTAGTCAACAAATTTTTTTTTGAAGAAACATTGAAAAAACTTCATTTTTATAATAGCCTTATGCCTAAAATACAAATATATGGAAAAAAATTCAAATACAATAAGCCGATTACAACAAAGAATGAGTTGGAAAATCTTTTAGAAAAAATAGATAATATGGAAAAATGTTCTGGTAGGTTTGGATTTATCTATAAAAAATATATAGGTTATTTTGAAGATAGTTCAGTAGATATTTAAATATGTGCTGGCAGTCAAGGGTGGGTAGTGAATCAGGATTTCTAAAAAAGTATATTAGGTATTTACAATTTTTTTATCATTATCGTTTTTAAAATTGTTTACTTTATTAATGACAACATGGGTACATTTTTAGTTCTATATTTTAAAGCAGAACTTAGATTGAATTTTTTACGAGTATTTTATAAGTGATAACTAGGGAACGGATTTGAATGCAAATTGCATTTTTTTCTGAATGTCCGAAAATATTGGTTTCCAAGCAAAAAGTTCATTTCATACATCAAAGAATTAAAAAATGTAACTTTTATTTTGCATTTTTTGAAATTTTAAGTGCATTTTGTGGTTTTTAAGTAATTTTTTCAACATTTTTTCCACATTCATTCTAAAAAACAATAAAATACCTAAATGGTAAAAGGTAAAAGTATAACGAATATACCTATCTAAATGGTATACCTATTAAATTTTAAATTTTTTAGGGTAAAAAGAAGATGGACAGAAGATAATTGAAAGTTAATTAATTAAGTTTGTATTGTATTTAAATATTTTTTATTAGATTTTTCATAATGATGTGTTTTTTATAAGTTTTAAATTCAAAATTTTGTTTTTATTGAATATAAACCCATTTTTAAAGTTTTTTAGGGCATTTTTTTTAGTGCATTTTTTGATGTCAAAGCATTTTTTTAAGGCATTAAATCGTATTTTTTTAAGGCATTTTTCTTGTTTTTTAGAGCATTTAAATCCGTTCCCTAGTGATAACTTATCACTGATAAGTATTTAAATCTTGGGTGAATGGAAGTGGTACAATTATACTCTGTGCAATGTTGGTCCACTATTTCGCTCATCTAAGCTTTAAATATTTATAAGTTATAATTAATAAGCGACTGATTTGAAAATGTAGGTCTTTATTGATCAAAATATTCCAAATGATATTAGGCTTTATTTAAAAAATCATCTAATGACATTTTAATATTAGATGTAGAAAACTTAACTATATAATCTGAAAAATTATTAATTTACAGTACCTATTTGATTGTAATATTGGATTTAAATCAAAAGTTAAAATGAACTTTAGTAAGAACATTTTACATGTCTAGTACATTATTAGTACATACATTTTATTGTTGACGACTGTACATCAGCATTATAACATTTTGTGCTTTTAAATCGACATTCATATGTTCTCAATACATGAACATCAATAGAGGCCGAACACACAGCATTAATTAGTACCGGCAAAGAATATGGTGCTATTGATTTTACTTCTTCATTCACACATTCCTACAAAATAAACAATAATAATTTTAATGAACAAACATCAAGAATTCTTTCAAAACAATATTTATGAATGATTATAAAAATTACTATTGGTGGTGCGAAAATGGTGGTTCAACCTCCTCTTCATCAGTATTATTTAGGAAGGCTGGTAAAGAAGAATAATGTTCCAAGACCTAAATAAATAAAATAAAATTTATTTATATGTATATAATATATATTATTTAATGCTAAAATAACAAATCATTAATCTAAAAGAACTAAGACTAATTATTCCAATTACAATTGTAGGTATATGGTTATACTTTCAACACTTACACTTAAATTTAGTTTCATTTTTTTTTTTTTCTAAATACTGATTACGAATTCTATGTAAGGTCAAAAAACTTGAATATTAGACAACTCATGAGAAATATTGTTTTAAATATTCAAATCTTAGATTTAAAAAGAAAATCTTTATGAATTTCTAACTAAAAAATTATTTGCTCATTTGAAAATTGTAAGGTGTGTAGAAATACTAATATAAACATTCAGAAAACCAAAATCAATATCACGTTTTCCTTAATTTCATTTTTTGTTTTCCTCAGCAGTTTTGAAAATTACTAGGAATTGTGACCTCCCGAATGCACCAACTAGATTCACTTCCCCATAGAATAAGATACTGAAGTTGAAATTCATATAATTTTTACTGACCCAAAAGGTGACAACAGACACAAAAAAGAAAATATTAAAAAGAAAAAAGTAAATTATTGTAAGACTAATAGATTCATTGCTTTGCTCAGAATCTAAAAATGACTTAGAATGTTTTATTTTTAAATATTTATCATTATATTATCAATTAAGTTATTTATATTATATTATAGGTATTATACATTTTTGATATTTTGTAAAACTATAATACTTACAATGTAGCTATACTAATATCAAAAGCAGTTGCTTGATTTAACATTATTCAAGTAAAACTTTTGCTTAGCATCGTTTACTTTTTACTATTTCATGTGTTTTTACAACATCCTATTTTTTAATAATGTGAAAACTAAATGCTGTCAAGCATAAAATAGTATAGGACCTACTTCTCAAAAGATCTTTTAAACTAATTAATCAAATAGACATCAAAAATAAGAATAGATGATACTTTAAGTGATGAATTAATGATTTTTAAAATAAACAATTCCTCTAGTGATTTTATTAAGATTATTCTGCATGAAAACTTATGTGTATGAAGCAGAAAGATTAAACTGTCATAGTATAAAAAAAAAAATATATACACTACTCACTAATACTTATTTATGATCAGCTCAACGTTTATAAAATTTTGTTTGGATATAAGTATAGTACTGTTGCTTCAGTCCATAATTGTAATAAACATTTTAGGAGTAATATTTATTTAGTATTAAGTTTTTAATAACTCTTGTGTTGAATTTAGAATAAATGTAAATTCTATTAATAATTTTGAAGAATTATAAAATCTATTGCTTAAATAAATATAATGTTTAATATCGGGCCAATCCAGAATATTTTAACATGGGGGCTCAAAAACAAACAATTTCACTACACCTATAATCTATTTTAGATCATGTAATTTATAATACAAATTTATTTTATTGGTGCCTTTAATACCAGAATGTGCCCAAGCACCAATAGCCTCTTCATGAATCTGCGCCGGTTAAATATAATATATTTATCATTTTGTTAATTTATGTTATTCAGTATGAACTTTTATGCTTAAATATAAACATTTTCTTCATTTTATGACTTAAATCATAATAACACATCATTATAAAATCAATACATCAAATATTTCGCTTAGAATTTAAATTTCTCAATGAATATATTTTAAGAACACTTATTGCATATATATTTTCTGTTATTAATTTAAAGTGCACGTGGTTATTTCAAACTATTTCATATTTTAGAATATAGCATAGAGTTATGGTTTCAAATATTATTTTACAGGAAATAGATGTTTTGTATAATTTTTTATGCGAATAATCCTAATGCTCTCAATGGTCAACCACCAGTTCTAACATCCTACTTTTCCACAACTGAAATACTGTACATAACGACCAGTAATCTACAACACGTGTTTATAAACTAAACATTAACATTTAAATTCAATGTTGCAAATTGTAATAAGTAAACAAAAAAATTATATGGTGCGATAACAAAAATTGTTGTGACAGACACAAGAACAATGAATGTAGTCTTCATCAATATATATAATCAAGCTAAAAAATTAATTTTAATATATATTTTGACAGTCAATCAACTTGATTATCTTATTATTTATTAAACAATATTGATTTTTTACTATTTACGAAACACAAAATATTAATATAAATTCAATGCTGCGATTATTGGACGCCCCAAATCCCTATTCAAAATGGAAACACTTCTAGATTAACCGGGGAATATATACCAACAATATCATACTTATAAATTAGGTATAAGTTATAAGTATCATAAAACCAAGAAGTATCTACTTATTTAAAACAGATTCAACTTATTTGTACTTAAACAGTATTTTATAAATAATCTGCTACTGTGGTGGCCTTAAAAATATTGTTAATACATTTTAAGAACTCAAGACATCTGACTATAACTCTTTTATATTATTATTACCTTAGTAATTGTTTGACACTGGTACTACATTTGTTTCAATGACTGTTCGAATATAATTTAAATTTTTCTACTTGACCGTCTTGGTGCTTCAAAATTATTTATAACAGTATTTTCAATATGTTTCTCTCTGAAAAAAAAACTGATTGTATGTAATCACTTTTATCATAATGAGCTAATTTTTTATTTAGTACAGTTCTCATTAATTTACCTTAAAAGATTTTGTTCTATTGGTAAAAATTCATTGCTTCCAGAATTGACATCATTACTTTGAGTAGTATAACACTATATAAAAAAAAATTCTATTGAAAATAAAAATTTAACTAGAGATCAAAAAGCATTACTTACACAGATCACTGGATTTCGGAATGTATACAACGCCTGTATTCCGGTCTCCAAAAGTCCGATACTTGTGTTTCTACAAAAAAATTATTCTGTCAATATTCACGATCACCATACATGTTGCACGATATACTAACAACTATGGAATAAAAAGCACCCTCACTGGAGCGTCTGGGCGTTGAATACGCTTGGTCGATTGTACAGTCTGGCCATATTTTGAAAACCAAATTCCACGACTGATGAGAATAACAATCGCTGTGTCTTACCTCACGATTGGATGTCGGAACCAAAAATACATAATACAATAATTATATATTTTACTATATTGTACCTATAATGGAATGCGGTTTTGAAAACGTTTATAAAAAACGTTATTGCACAAAAAAAAATCAAAAATGAAAACAAATGTAAAACTCACCGATAGAGTCGCACGATTAAACGACTACACTGCTAAAGGCTGCTTACGCGGGTGTAACCATATACCTTATACTAATAGACGGAGCAAGGGTGTAGTTCTTGTGGGCTGCGCTGATCAACAGGACACGGTGTACAACGCACATGCGTAGTAGATAATACAATAAACTGTGTATTATAGCTGTATATAATATAATATATACCTATATCACCGTACATAACGCAAATTGCCAAGGACCGCACTACCCAATCCAACCGTCCTTACATAGGTGGACTGACTAGGGTGGCGGGTGGGTGATACATAGGGACTGTTTGAATACATTTGTGCCGGTAACATATAAATATTTTATTTTTAGCATAATATTGGGCCAAATTCTCTGTTTCCCCGGTGCCAATTTTTATTCCCAGTCTGCCCCTGCGTCCTTATATGGACTGTCTACTAGTATAAGGTCTATGGGTGTAACAGGATTGCGCTCTTTTTACCTTTTTACATGCAAAAAACGAATACAATTTCGTTCAAAGAATCAGCATGACTGCGCCTGCTTTACCTTTTTACCTAAAAACAATGCAAGACGTTAGCGCTCCGGGAAATATAGGTCTTGCTCTTCTAACAATTTTCCAATACACCATTTAAAAAAAAAGTCGAAGTTGAAGTTAAAAGTTCGATTGGTTTAACATTAGTACACATTAGCATAAAATAGGTAGTTAATTTAAACTATTAATACTATTAATACTTTTTCTTGAAATACTAATATTTATCCAAATATATATAGAATAAATTGTGTTAACTACAAATTACATTTAGTTGTACATCAAATTGTATGTCTTTATGTCATACCTACATATTAAAGATTTTAGATATTTGGAAAGTTTCGGGAAAAAGTTTGACAAATGTTCATTATGCCATGTTTTAATACAGTCGAACTTAGTTAACTCGAACTTTTAATTTCAATTTTGAGTTTTTTTACGTATATTTATATTTTTTAAGTATCTGAATTTTTACTCAAATACTTTTTTTTCTGAATATTCAAATACGTATTTTATACGCCTACTTTCCAAAATAGGTATATGTACTTACTCGAATACTTTTAGAAAATATCTTTTATAAGACGGCGTTAATCAATTTTATAACAATATACTTTTTAGTTTTTATGTATATTTCAAGTACTTTATGTCAAATACTTGTCTAAATATACTTCTTGCACTCTAATATAGCAATACTTTATATTTTTACAATGTTTCTACTCATACGTTATCAGTGTTGGGGATGGTGAACAAATTGTAGGTATAAATGTTTGGAAAAATATTGTTTACTAAATCGTCTTCATCTATATACAGTCTAGTTAAGTACCTATTTGAATACTTTTATTTAAATACTCTTCAGATACATTTTAACAGGAGTATTAAAACACTGTTTCTTTATATTTTGTTCCAGAATATTTCATTATGCCAAAAATAAGTACTTGCTTTAAAGTTGTGTGGGCCAGGAACAAACAATAATATTCCATAACGTGCCCGGTAACCGAAATATTTCGTGCTCCACTACCCACCGACCGACCTGGGTAACATATATGTGTGGAGGTTTGCCGAGCAAATCCTGTGAGTGCTAGTGTGTTAGGTGGGGTGTGCATGTTTGTATATATTTTGTGTGTGTGTGTGGTACAGCGCCGGAGTATCTATAAGACGATGCCGTGATTCCCTCCTAGGGGCCTCAGTCGTTATGGCGAAATCATCCCGATCCATCTGTTCGAGGGTCGTGTCGACGAGGGGTGCGATGTGGTAGGTGGGTATGGTGAGGGGAAGGGGGAGGGTGTCGGGTCTGTTGCGTAGTGACGCCGAACCACACCCTACTGAATCGATCATGAGAAACCACCCGTTAATAAACATAATAGTACAGTGATTCCCAGTTTTTTTTCTCGAGGTGCCCTTTTTTACCGGTAGTCATTTGCGCGTCGCTATTGTTAATTTTAACGTTTTTTTGTAAGATATTTACGTATAGTTCGATGTTTGAATAATTGAATTATACATCGTTTGCGCAACGACTGTTTAGCTTACGTCAAAATGTCGTACATCATTTTCAAATTAATATTATTTAACAATAGAACTGAAAAAAATGTTCATTAATGTATTAGTTTATTTTTAATTCATTTTTACTCAAACTATATATTATGTAGGTATATTTGTATTATAGCTATTATGGCTATAATGTGCTTAATTGAAATGAACACAATTTATTTTTAATACATTTTTTCTCAAACCGTATATATGACGTAAAGTATTTGTTTTTTGCCTTTTTGGAGTAATAATGTGATTTTGTAGTTTAAAAATTATAAATTTTATTTTATTTATGCCAAATAAAAATTAAAAAAAAAAAAAAAAAAAAAAAAATTATAAAATGTTAAAATAATTTGATTTTGATGAATTTCGTCGAAATCTTAACTTTAAACGCTTATATTTATCAAAACATTGTGCCTATGTATATTTATTATTTTTAAACTAAAAAATCTTAAATTATTCATTATCTATATGACTAGGTATAGGTACTTATATAATATATTTATGTACATTTATTTAATTATGACTATAATTAAATTAAATTATTCCAATTTTTTTTTTAAATGTATGTATCTATTTATTATAATATGTGAATTATGAGTATTATGACAGTTATTGCATTTTCAACCAACGATTATTTTTTATGCCTTTCTATCTTTCAGTATGTTGTAGCCCATACTTATTGTAGGTAAACAGACAATGCGAAAACGATAATTGGCCACTAATGGGCAAACGATGTACGATAATTTGACACAGGTAAACAGACAATTATTGATAATCATTTTTTATAATTGTATTGAACATAATACAAATATACAAAATATAAGCATTCTAAGCATTCTCAGCAAATCTAGAATTAATAGATACATTTTTTTATACTTATAAGAAATGATGATAAATATTTTAAAAAGGAAGAATTATTTTAATCATAAATATTATTGTAACGCCAAACGATAAACTCAAATGAAACAAAATTTCGTGAGGGTTTGGTATTTAGCACGAAATTGTCAAAAATCAATGCCAGTAATACTTTCCTTTTTTTCTCTCTGTGCGTATTTCACTCGGCCTAAAACAGTTACGTTTACGTTTACGTATACATAGGTGATAGGTATCTACTGTGCCTGGGACTTGTTCAATAAATATCATCTAAACCTGCTGTGCAGAATATAGGTATATTTATACTCGGACTTTGGAATCGGCGGTCGGGTCCCAAGTGGTATTGTACTACCCTCGCGGTGATGAACTGCACTGTAGTGACTATACGATATATTGATATAGTTTCTTGCGAACATGACATTCGCACAGCAATTTCAGTGGTATACGATTGGTAAATATTAGACATCAAATAGGTATACATAAATATAATATAACAGTGTCATCTGTAATAACTTTGTACAGTGAAACCTCTAGATACCGGACACTATCGACGTTGAAATTCGTAGGTGTCCGATATTCAGAAGGTTCAACACGAGCCACTGTAATAGTGACATGGTGGTGGTGGGGGGGTCATCCAGTTACAGTTTGTGAGAATGTATAAGGCAACTGATGTCATATAATTTAGACAATATTATAAAAGATTTCTAATAAAATAAAAATATAGTACTGGGTCATTATTTCAATGAACAATTTTAGCAAAACATTACAAAGTATATTTATTAATTTTTTTGTTGTCCATTAGGCAGTTTCATAACGCATAAATACAACATACTTATTTAATTTTAAATCACGTTTTCTATAAATAATTTGTGTTGTTATTTATTGTAAGCATAACAGTATTTATAATTAAAAGTAACGGTGATTTTGAGTTATGGGTAAAACGATTATGTATATTTGAATTACGCATACAAATAACTCATTAATTCAAAATGGATAAAACACAAATGTATGAAGAGGTGATATTAAATGACACAATGTTTAGGTGATATATAAATATAGGTTTAGGTACCTATAGTACATATATACTAATTAGTAAGTTGATGAATTAAATACTAATTTTCAAAAAATGGTGTTAACATAATATTTGGTATATCAAACTCGATTCATCCAGGCAATAATATGAACCATATACATACGATACTTGATTTTGAATGATACATCGTATTCTTGAAATATTTACATATTGATTATATTTCATTCATAAAAATTAATATCAGGTATTGAGTATTAAAATCTATAGCGTATACGTAAGTACAAAATAGTAAGGTGAAATTATGGAATAAGTACGATTTCAGATTTTATGGTGAAAAAAATAAAGTGTATCACTCATTTCAATAATGAAAATTAACCTACAGCACAATATTGGAGTTCAAATAGGTACCTACCTATGTAGTTTGCAATAAACTGTACGTTTTGGTCTTACCGTTTTTGTGCTATCAAAGTCGATGGCAACAGTTGTAACTTCACTCGCTTCTGAAAAGTTTTTTTTTTGGCTATTCAAAATTATTTTCCTTCTAATTAAGGTCAGTGGTGAAAATGTCTCAAATATTATGCACTTTTCTTAAATTATGTAAAACTATGCTAATTCAAACTTAGTATTTTATTTCAACATTTCATAAAACAAATGCGTACCTACATAGCTTAAGAATAATTTACAACCACCACAAAAAACATGCAAATAAAGTTCCAAACCCTACTAATAAATAATTAAAATTGAAAAGGGGGATTTGTTATTTGAAAAACCGAAGCTTGTATTGGACCACCTTTAATTGGTAAAAATAATTTTAAGCATTCAAAATTTTAGTCTTCGAGAATAGGCATTTAAAATTTCAAAAATTAGAATTTGAATAATATATGCACAATTTAAGCATGCATAAAAAAGTAGTTGTTTAGAGGCATCGTCATAACGGATATTATACTATATTTGAATTTAGGTATATAAATCATCGTATACGATAAATGATTCTAAGTGAAACGGTCTATCAGCCTAGGAAGTATATTTTATAGATGTTATAGTGATTTAAGTATTAAAGATTTTACTTCTCAGAAAAACTACTTTTGAGAATGGCATTGTGTGTTTAAAATATAGATAATAATATATTCAAAAGTTTCAAGAAGGTACCTACGTATAATATTTTTAAATTACAAAAAAATAACTAAAATATTATTCTTCATTTAAATACCTACTTTAGTCCATTTATAAACTTAAAATATCTATTAAAAAAAATAATGGCTATGTATTTTTAATATTTTTAAACTGCTATTGCAACAATGTATGAAGATCCTTGTTTTAAAATTTCAAATTTTTTACGAATATAATTTCAAATGTCTGTAAATAGCTCAAAACGAGTCAAAATATTCTGAATATTTTATCATGTATAGAAAACGATAAAATAATTAATATTTTTATATTAAATAATACTTATTCCAAGTACCTATGAACAGTGCAGTCATTCGTTTTTGAATTGCAACAAAATAATAAAATCGATCCATGAAAAATCGGGCGTGGTAAAAATTTGAACTCCAAACCCTCATAAAAATGTAATTGACTTTCCAGTAGACATTTTTGTTGAAAGTAGACAAACTCATGAGGAATCTTGTATGAAATTTTCAAATCTTATAGATTTAAAAAAAAATTTAACTCAAAATAATCTGCAAATCTCTTGAAAAATGTATGCTTATGAACAATGCTCATATTAACATTCAGAACCCTCCCCCTCTCGGCACATACGTACATAAAATAAATGTTGGACACGCCATTGATTGAGTGTGCATGTGCAGTGCACGTTCGAGACAAAAAAATACTTATATATTATTATATAACTTCGGAGTTCGAGACTTCTTGCAATTGAAAAAAATTTTAATGTGGTAGTAAATAGTTTTAAGTAAAATTTAAATTTGTTTTGTGAAATAATAAAATTAAATACAAAGTTTAACTTTGCATATTTGTACATATTTTGGAAAATTGCATGCTTGAAAATTTGTTGGCATATTACTTATTAGTGCATTTTATTATATATTGATATTAGATTCTGAGTCGATTGATGACGTGTCCTCGATTATTTTAAAAAGTACTAAGAAATTCTAATTTTGACTCACCGAAATACTAATTAGATTAGATCAAATTTGCTACCAGGAACCTACCTTGAAGTTGATAATCGAAGCATTTTGATATATTCCTACATATTTTTTAAATATTATTATCCAAATAACAATTTGGTAATTTTGGTTAGGAACTATCAACTACCTATAATTTTTTTTCGTAAAAATACCTAAAATATCAAAAAATATATATTACTCGTATTAATCAATACATTGATATCTGTGTTAGGTTAGGCATTTATTAATTCAGAATTGATCAATTGTTGTTCGTTTCAAATTATTGTTTTTATGTTTTAAAATGTTTAAAATATTATGATGTATCGTATCTACTTGTATTAAGTGTTTTAAAATTAAAACAGTTATTTTATCTGCATTTTATAACAATATTTTATTGATTATTTGTGGAATAACAGTCTCAAACCCTCGACGAGCGCTATTGTATACGTGTAAAAGAAAAAAACATTGCCCGAAGATACATAATAATAATATAGTAAGCTACATGTAAAAGGGCGTGTGAGCTCAGTATAGAGCACGCGGGTAGAGTCGGCGTGGTGCACCAGCTGCGCATGTTCGGGGCGAACGAATTTATATTCTATATTAATATGCACCCCATATAATCAAAATATGCTCGAGGGGTGGTTAAAATATCCTGTCTGTGTTTTCGTTGAATAGCGTCTGATTGAACACTGCATTGTGCGCATTGTGTATAATAATATAGGTGTATTATATTATTTCAAAACCAGCTGCCTGCCATGTATGCCTGCACATTGCTGCCCTTGAAGTTATGAAAACGTTAAAAAAATAAATAATAATTATACGTTACTCGAACGATTATAATGAGAACTTTCTACAATCGGGGGTACATTATAATAAATCATGTCGTTATTCGTACAAAATAATTGTGTATATTAAAAATATATAGTTTTTCCACGGGGTATCCTACTTATTTCTAAAAAATCGAACGATGTCCGTCGAATGCCAATAAGTCTTCAAGATTATTATCGGATAAAAAATAATAAGTGTACCCACGCGTATATAGGCGATTGTAAATTCCCAGATATAAATTATACGTAAGTAAGCAGAAATTTGTGGTTGTAAATTGCTATGTAAATTGCACCGAAAGCTTTTTTTTTTTACCTGTAAATATGTAAACTCCTTAGTCCTCACTACTTTTAGTATATAAGTACACATCTGCGACTGAACTCTCTGTTTTATTTTTTTATTACCTAATTTAATATTTATTACATTTTGACTAGCTAGTGATCATTATTGATTTTAAATATTATTGTATATATTATAATAAATCAGCACATAAATTATGTAGGTAACTATTATTTTTAGTAGCAAATTGTATCTAGTAGGTACTTGTGAAACCAATTACGTACGACCACATTGTCAATTTCTCAAGGATACAAAAAAAACTTCCTAATTTTGTTATTGAAAACTTATTAGAAAAGTTGAAGTGATATAAAATTATTTGGAATTCAATAAATTGAATATGATGGATAACATCGGTATTGTTTAGTACAGTTACGTCCAAATTGTAACTGGTCAATGCACTACATTTTAGGGAAAAAATAATTGTACGTAACTGACCAACAAACATCAATTAGTATATTATTATATATTATATTTATTAAGTTACCATTTGGACGTAACTTGTTATTGCACCGACTAAAATTTAACATACTAGCAACATTTGTATTTATTTAGATATTGGCATGAATATTGTATATTTTACCAAATTAAAAAAAAAAATGAAATTTATATAACAGTTGGCAGTAATCAACAACAACAACAACAAAAACACTAATAAAAACTATATTTAAGTAATAACAATTAATTATAAAATAAAAATAATAAATATACAATTAATACTTTAATAAATAAACCCCTCCCCCACGGGTCTGTGTTACACAATTTTGCACCTGGAACTCAGTTTTTAATTCGTTGGATTGATCTCCTCTATAATCCCCAATTCGAGCACTGGTTATAATATGCAATCAATAATAATACATAATTCAATCAACATAATCGATAAACGTACATTGTTAATTATGATACCGGCCCGGAGATAGAATTAAACTGATTATTTCTACTTTGTAATAATTCCGTTTGATCATTAAATTTTTTTTAGTAAAAATAGCAGTTCTCGTCCGATTATTTTATTTCAGACATTTTAAAACCAAATGTCTTGTATAAAAAATACACTGGACATTTATTAATCAAGTTTTTATTTAAAAATAAATTGTAACCTTTAAAAACTTAATTACCTAGATATGTAGGTACTGATGCTCGAATCAATAATTTTCAAAAAACAACGTCTTAATCGATCTGCTTACGTATAATATAAATATGCACCACCTTATAATAAATCCAATAAACATAGTATAACATATAATTAAATAAATTATTATATGACGATAGAAACATCAAAAAACATACGACTGTGACGTGGTGTGTCAATTATTACAATTTATACAGTGGATTTATAATAACATGTAGCCTGTAGGTATACCCACAATAATTAGATAATATTATGGTCTTATTTAGTATATATTTTTTTGTGTGTATCATAATGTCATGCAATTTTGATTAGTTCAATTTTATCTGGTGATTTATCGTGAAATATTTAACTTACAATTATGATAACTATTGCTATATATTCATATATGGAAGTGCTGTATAAATACTAATACAATGTCAAAATTGTGTAAAATATTTTTAAAACAATTTATGATTCAAAATAAAAATTAAAAATAATATTCACACTTTTCCCTTGACAAGGAGTGAAAGCAACATGGACTGTTTAAAAATATTAATATAACACTGCTATTTTATTGTGGGGAAAGTGCCTAAAACCAGATAGTTTTAGCAATAATACTTAGTTTTCAGAACCGTATTTGGTATTTATCTAAATAGCTTAGAAATTATAGCTATTTTTAATTTCAATTTCTTTTACTTTATTTTTGGTAAATAGGTAGTAGGTACCTACTAAAAGAGATTTAAAACATCTCCTCACTTTTTATATATTTCACTTCATTCTCCAATTTTTATTCATTTTTTTTTTGATAAAATAACAATCAAAATAATTTAAAAAACTTTATTAAACAATTTATGTTTATAATATCTTCTCACTTTTTTATATACGAGTTAATGTATGTCTTGGATTTTACTCACTTACCCGTAAACGAATGTCGCATTTACCCCGTTGGTTAGATATACTACACGGGGAAAGAGCATAAGCCGAATTATCTAACATGAAGCACGTCAATATAACTTAAAACCTGAACTATACAAAAAACCACACAAATACCTCATTATTTTTTAGTAAGTACCTAAAACTGTCGGAAATTTCGTATTTGGATAACATTTAAAAATATTTCTTAAAATAAATTATCTTTGGATAGGTAGGTACGTAAAACTTTACTAGTCTCTTTATATATTAACAATCAAAATTGTTATCGACAACAGTACCTATCTATACTTATGGTAAAATTTAATGGCATCCATAGATACTCAATTATACGATAAAATTCAGTATCTAGGCGTGATATCACAGTTATTACGTTATTTGTTATTTATTAACCTAGTACGTGCGTCAACGATCAACACAAATAGTAAATAGATGATCGATAAGAAAGTTTTAATAGTTCAGTTTTAGGCGTGTGATTAAAAATGTATTTTAACATAAATATTTGTATTTAGTTAATTATAAATGTATAAAGGTGTTATTATATTTGCCTCCACGCGTGTGATGATGTGCATTTTTTTAAAATTAAACTGTTTTATTTTACGTGTTTAACAATGCTAAAAAAACATGCAATACTTACCCATATATATATAGTATCCGTAGGATTTAATATACCAATATCCGAATTTGGAAAATAATGTATTTTCTACTGAAGGAATTATATTATTTTGTAAGCTGTGTGAAATGAGAGGAGGTACCTTTATAGGTGTTGATAGTTTTTAATTTTTAAAATTGTTGTAGATTTTATAAGTTTTTCAAAACTAAAATTAAAAACTAGTTGCATAGTTTAAGCATTTTTTGACGATTTTGACTCATTTTGACGATTCTGATCATTTTATAGTGCAACAACTATAATAAGTTTCGTACCCTATTTATACATTTACCTGTAAAATGTTCAATTTTTTAACTACGGTTTGAAATTGTAGTACAAAATTTCTATAATAAGTAGTTTATACTGTTACCAAAAAATATATTTGATTGACATTCCAAGTTCAAATTTAGGACAGATAAATATTTAAATAAAGAATAAAAATTTTAGATATTTTGTTGTAGGTAATTTAAAAACATTATTTATAGATACTTACTTAAAACTTTTAACGTAAATGTAATTATGATGTAAATAGTATACACTATGATGATAATTAAAAACTAATAATAATATTATAAATGCAATGTGTTTGGCAAAAATCACCCTACCATAATAGGTACTATAATAATACAATTAATTACTTTAATAGCAAAATCAAAAAACGTGTGACATGTTACATAATATTATATTAACTGATAGGCTGTCCTCTCCAAAAATCATACTTCTACATAAAAAATAAATATATATGGATTTTATAAAAATAAAAAAAAGTAATAATTGTAAAATATTTATATATTTAGTACGTTATTTTATTATTGTAATAATAAAATGTATAATGTATATACTGTGGAAAACGTGAGGGAAAGCCAATAAATTAGAATGATTGTATAATAAGTATAACCAAATTATTATGTTGGTATAGATGTGTTGAATATAAAAAAATTCTGCCATGTACGCGTCGGACTCGCGCACAAAGGGTTCCGTACCATCATCTATAAACATGTTAGCAACACTGCTTATATTATATATTCTAGGATTTTTAGTATGTGTTGTTATAGCAGCGACAGAAATACATAATCTGTGAACATTTCAACTTTCATGGTTCATGAGATACAGCCTCATGACAGAAGGGCGGACAGCGGAGCTTTAGTAATAGGGTCCCGTTTTACCGTACGAAACCCTAAAAAAGAAGCAAATAAATTAAAATCTAAGCTTTAGAACTTTTTTTCACACATCTTTAATTAAAATTAAAATATTTTTTTTTACGTTATCCCACATATTTTAATCCATGCAATTTCAGGTTTTGCCAAGACGAACATTTATTTTGTAGGAACTAATCATTATAGTAGCAATAACTAGGTACGGTGACCTTAAAAATCACCTTGTTGAATTGTCGCCTTATCGGTTGTAATATTTTATTTATGTTTTGTAGGTTTTAGCCTTTTTAGGGATTTGGGAACGTTTAGTACTTCAATTGCAAATTTGCAAAAGTATTGGTATGTAAACCCGTGTATGTGTTAGTGTTCGGTTTTTAATGTTAAAAAAATTGCTAAAAATGTAAAATGTCTGCCTACTGATTACTTATACGTAATAAGATACATTAGAGGTTATTTATATTGTGAGTTTTTAGCTTTCTTAGTTTTATTTTATTTTCCTAATATCTGAAAAAAATGTTCACTGACATATTAAGAGTTTGTATAGGATAGGTTTCATAACACATTTAAGGATTACTATTTACTACACAATATAAATTAGAATACAATATAAGTACATAAAACACGAGTTAATTATGAAATATACAAATACATTCCGTATTATTCCAATATATTTATTTGGTATTTTTAATGATTGTATATGTACACTTAGTGTGATATTTTAGTAGGTGTTTTTTTAATATTAAGTCATTTACCTATTATGTCGTTTATTTTTACAATAATTTAATTATACAGCTAGGTCGTTTAAGTTAATACAATACAAAAATGTGAAAATACCTAAAACTCGCTTTTATAGTTAAATTTACCCTAATATCAAAAATCACAAGAGTTTAATGGAAAATACGTGGAACATCAATTTAGGACGTGCATATATTATAATAGAGACAATAATTCGTTTACAATCCTGATTGATATGGCTTCATTCTTCGAAACGTATGTATAACACATTAACAAATTACAAATGGGCAATGCAATTAATATGAATTATACAACGTGCCTACCTATGATGATATTTTATAAAAAACTAGATTTTATTTTAGGATGATGGAGTGATCGGATACAGTATGGACAGTACGGTAAGCAATAACGTATAACAAAACAAAAACGAGCCGTCGCGAGAAGCCTGGCAGATGTGAAACATTGAAATAATTTTGTATAAAGAAAATAGGCATGGAAATTGAAAGGATGGATTATTAAAAAAATAAACATGGCATAATCAAATACAAAATAATATCTAATAATATTTTTTTAAGAAAAATTATTCTTTATTTTAAAGGCGCATTATAGATGTTTCGCGGGTGTGGCTATACACGCGCGTTGCAAGCGTTCTGAGCTTGCGTGTTTACTGCGCATGTACTGCGCGTATCGATCGTCGCCACACCAACAAACGGTTTCACGCTACGCATTAAATGGTACCAAATGAAAGTAAAATATTTACGGTCACGTAATGATTTTATATATTATATTTAAAGGGGATAAATAGTGGGCGTGTAATGAAATGTACACTGTGCACCATGATTTATAAATGTTCACCACACCACTGGGGTGGACAAGTGGGACACTATAATACAGGGCTGAGAAAAAACTGGGATTTTTATGCAAAAAACCTTTTATAGACAAATGTTGTTTTTTTAGTAAATCAAAAACGAATGGTCTTAGTTACTAGATATTTTTACCAAATGTTTATTTAATCATTATCTGTACAATATAAGATTTTCAAAATATCTTCACTCTTTTTCAACTGTTTATGGTTTTTACTTCAAATCCTCAATTATTTTTACATTTTCTATAAATGTCCGTAGACATTGATTTACAGTTTATATTTCAGTCCCTACCGACTCTTTATCCCCTTTAAATATAATATATAAAATCATTATGTGAATGTAAATATTTTACTTTCATGTGGAAACAACTAATGCGTAGCGTAAAACCCTTATTGTTGGTTTGGCGACGATCAATACGCGCGTACATGCGCATTAAGCACGCAAGCTCAGAACGCTTGCAACGAGCGTCTATAGCCATATTTAATGCGTCTTTAAAATAAATAATATTTTTTTAAGAAAATATTATTTTGTATTTGATTATACCATGTTTATTTCTTTAATAATCTATCCTATAAATTTTCATGTATATTTTCTATTCACAAAATTTTTTCAGTGTTTCACATCTGCCAGGCTCATTTTTGTTTTATTATAGATATGGTATTGCTATTACCATAATGTATCCAACCACTCAACCATCATAAAATAAAATCTAGTTTTTATAATATATCATAGGTCGGCACGTTATATAATTTATATTTGCACTGCCCATTTGTAATTTGTTAATGTTTTATACCTACATTTCGAAGAATGAAGCCATATCGATCAGGATTCTAAACGAATTATTGTCTCTATTATAATATATACACGTCCTAAATATTGATGTTCCGCGTATTTTCCAATAATAGTACACTTTTGTGGATTTTGATATTAGGGTACATTTAACTGTCATCAATTTAACTATAAAAACGAGTTATAGGTATTTTCAAATTTTTGTATTGTATGAAATTAAACTACCTAGCTATATAATTAAATTATTTACAAACGAGATAATAGGTTAATTTACTTTAATATTAGGTTATTGGGAAACCGGTCAATATGAAGCCATCTAACAGCTGTCCAACGCGGGGCCACCGGGCGTACCGACGCTCCAACTTGTGACGGTGTCTAGTTGGATACTTGGATGCTTGGTATATTATATACTTCCAGTCCGACACTAAGAAATTCGGAGGTCTGACGCATGGCTACCGCCCCAAATCGCCGTATGGTGAACTGCCAAGTCCAAGTGAAAATTGATATAATGAATTTATCAGCAATGATAATAGTAATAATAATAATCGAACCCCCCCCCCCCAATATATCAATATTCTTAAAAGGTCATTGCATTAACTCAGATATAATTAATAATAATAATATTGGCGCCAAATCGCGGTGCCGTGCGTATTCACGACCTTCGTACATTTTTTTTTTTTAAAACGTATTAATTTAAAATTTGACATTAAAAGCGCTCGACTATATTATCATTTTTTCTTTCCTCAGCAGTACTTACTGTCGTCAAAAAATGATTATGGTTTATTACAGACTCGACAATTTAAAAAAAAAACCGTCTGAAAATAGATGTAAAAGTTTGGGATGCGAAAAGCACACTTTCTTATATAGACTCAATTGGACTTACCAATCGCGAAGATGGTAATTTTGATGTATATAATTATATTAGTGCAGACAAATAATTAAATAACAATGATTTCTGAATAATTATGATAAAATATATCTCGTAATAAATTATACCTATGTCTCATATGAACATGTTAAGTTACCAATTTCCTTATATTATATAAATAATAATAGTACATAATATTATACAGTGCCTTAACTGGAACCTGTTTATGGATTTCAATGGCGACATTTCGATACTGAGTATGTAGATGTACATACTGATTACTCAGAAAAAGGTATTGATCAGCTTCAAAACGTCATCAATAAAATCAAAACTATCTTTAATGATAGACGAATACATATGATCGCATGGAATCCATGTTATGTACCTAAAATGGTCTTACTACCGACTACCGTGTCATTGTCTGGTACAGTTTTTAGTTGCCAATGGCTATCTGTCGTGTCAAATGTACCAACGATCAGCAGACATGGGTCTAGAAGTACTCTTTAATATTGCCAGTTATTCATTACTTACATATATGATAACCCATATCACAGAATTAAAACTTAGTATTAAGTTGTATTTAGGCAGTGGCCTAGAGACCTTCTAAAATAAAAATAATAAAAAACCCATGATAACTACTTAATATGTACCCGGCCGGGGGCGTTGCTGAGTGTCTGCCCACAAATGTTATTTCTCCTGTCATTCACAATTAAATTATTAAATTTGCTTGTTGTACTTAACATTGTATAGATTGTAAATATTTCAAATATAAATTTAAAAAAAAGAAAAAAAAGTTGTATTTGATATAAATTATTTGAAAATCTTATTCTAAAAAAATTAGTTTTAATCAAATTAAATCATGTTTTTTAGTAAATAACTATAGTCAATAAGTCACTATAAGGTTAGGTTTTACGTTTGATTGAGCTAGTTTATTAGTCATATATTTAAAAATGTATCAATTTAATGGACCAATAATTAGTGATTTTTTTAATGTTTATACAATTATGAATTTCAGTAGGCTTTACTTAGGTAATTGTATTTAATTGTTTTTTAAAAAATATTTTGTTATAGCCTGGTAAATTCATTCAAATATTCACATTTTTCTGAATCATGTTGATGCACTCAAAATACAACTCTGAAGGAAGCCAGAACAATTTCACACACTAACATCAATAGAGAAGTCAAAAGCATAGACCATTTCAATTTTAGTGACTTCACATTAAGTGGTTACATTCTGAACTCAAAAATATCTATGGATATCTATTTAATTATTTAATTATGGCTGTATAAAGATGATATATAGAAAATATACATTATACACGCATGAAATCAACATATACTTTATTAAAGAAGTTTAAATTAATTAATTTAAGTTGCATACATGCGTACATTTTTCTTTTCAAATAACAGTTGCACAACACATACATAGAATTGTAAATTCAATATTTATGTAAAACGTCAACAGTTTTTAAATAATTTAAAAAATAAAATGTAAGCGTTTGAGTAGTACTAATTATGGCATTATTTTGTTTAAGATATAAATAATGTAAACCAATAAAATAATATTATATATGAGAACTGTTAAAATAAGGTTTATATATACACAAAAATATTATATACATACAATATATACATATTTGTTTATGTATATAAAATAATATTTACTCAAAAAATGCGAAACATTAAAATTTTTTTTTAAATGTCTTATTATATTTTAATAAAACTAGTTATACAAACAGAATTAGCTAGTTATGTAACAAAAAATATATATTATCATGAAAAAACAATAAAATATAAACTTTATAATTTATATACAGACCTAACCTGATCATGGCATAAAGTAACTTGGATTTTGCAAAATAATTTTATTTGACAAAACAAAAAAAAAAAATTAAAAAGAGTCCTTAATTAATAACTATTTCAACTTTTAAATTACATATAAGTAATTATAGGTTTATTTAAAACTATTTATTGTTAAAATAATGTTTGTAATAAAATTAAAAATTATTATATCCAATGTTCAATAATGTTACAAGTTGAGTCTCAAATCACCATATTTATAATAACAATACATCATTTTCGATTATCATTTAAGACTGATCGATGTCTTTAAAAAAAAAAAAAAAAGCACAATACAAAATAAATATTATAAGCAAATATAAATGCCACCACATAACTTAATCACAACAAAAACCCTTGGTAAACTACGTGTAAAAATGGCTAAGTAAAAAAATATAAGATCTTTAAGCACTATAAAGATGTGATATCATGAATAAATGCTAAGTATATTGAATTCAAGTAAACTTATTTTGTTTCAATAATTTATTTACTTGGCGAGGAATTATTTCTTAAAAGAAACTAAGTGTGATGAATAAAATAATTAAGGCGAAAGACTATTAAAATATAACTTATTAGTATTTTAAAAATATTGTTATTAATATTTATATACTATTCTAAATAATTCCTCCCCAAGTAAATAAATTATTGAAACAAAATAAGTTTACTTAAATTCAATATACTTAGCCATTCATACACATAGTTTACGAAGGATTTTGTTATGATATCACTAACTTTAATTGTTATTAAATATTGAGTATTTACACAATAGTCTATAAGAACGGTAATATTGTTGGTAACATTGGCAATACTGATGCAACAACGACGATGGCTACTATGATTCTGACTTTAATATAAATTTCCATTAAAAAGGCCACATTTTTTCATTTATACATTAGAAAATTAGTTATGCGGTATAATAAATTTGCCTGTATTTTACACAGTTTAAATAGGCAACTCCTGCTTCGATAGGCTATACACACACCGCCATGCAGTTATTTTTTTTTTTACTTAGCTCACGCCACAACTGTGGCGCTGGATCACTAACCTGAAATAAAATGTTTACATTTATATTAACATACTTTAAGGCATTAAAACTTTTTTTTTTTTAATTAAATCATATCAAAATTGTATTGTATGCTACAATATAAATATTTTTAATGTGTACTTACTTGATGTAAAAAAGGAATTTAAAATGTTTGTTTTGCTTTGCATTGGAGAACCCAAATTAATGCTGTCAACCAATTGTCTTGATAGTTCATTTTAAAATGTCTTCTACTTGGACTAAAGTCCAAATTGTATCTATATTAAACCAATATACTTCATTAATATCAAATATCTAATATTATTTTGCAACAAAAATTTATTAGATCAAATTGTATATGAATATTAAAATTCTGAAAACAAACAATCAGAGTTTATCAGTTGAAGTATATTTTTTTAGTTTAACAAATAATTGAGTATGTAAAACTGTATCTACAATTATCATGCCTAAAATCTTTTATTTTTACGAATTTTGAGAAATATTAAGAGTTAAATTAATTATTACTAAAATTATAGAGGACAATATTTTTGAGGGAATGACATAGATTTTATATTTTATTGTTATTTGAATTTCAAAATAAACAAAACTTGTTGTAAATTTAAATGATGTTTAAATTATTTTGAGAAAATATTTAGACAAATCGATATGTCATACCTTCAAAAATCGTTTTTGTAATGGGTGATTTACTCTAAGATTACTTAAAAACATAAAAAAAAAAATGATTCTGTATAAATGTATTTTTTATATGTTGCGCATGTCAGAGAAAGAAAACAAATAGTGCACTGACATCCTCTTAATAAAATTAAGTAAAATAAATGAAAGATTTGAAAGATTTGAAAAGCAAAAAACAAATATATTTACCTCCAAAATATGTTCCTGTTGGCAACATCACACACCACTTAGACTAGTACGATCCTGGTTTAGAACATGTTATAAAATCAATGCTCAGTGTCATGGTACACCCAGGTTCAAGCATTGTTGTTGGCAAATAAGTGTAAACAGAAATAGAGTCTCCTCCGTAACCGGGTGGCCACTCCAAGACACCATTGTTCTTGACTTCCCAAGATTTGGTGAACCTGTTGTGAACACAACAACTAAAATAGAGTTAATAAAATGTAATATTATTATTAAATATATAATTATAAAATATTACCTCAAGACAGTCTTGTTTCAATTGACCAGTTAGCACATATATAAAATTACAGTAATTTAACAAATAGTTTGATAAATCAATGGTTGATTTTAAACTTATTCGTAAACCTTCCAAAGTTGCCTTCGTCAAGAACTCATTTTTGTTTATAAATCTCTTACTCATTTAACCAAGTTGAAATCATTCTTAAAGTCTATGGAAAGATAATTGTTTTGATCAACAAATATTATTTTACAGATAGTCAAAACTAAATGTAGAACTTTGTATAAAATCTACAAGAAAAAATTTAATTAAAAACGGTTGGATGCTAACACAATTGTTCAAATACTACTACTAAAATGCTTTACAACTTTTGTTAGAACAGTTTATCTGAAATGCAAATGAATGATTTAGTTCTAATAAAAATTTAACTATAAGTACACATAACACTTTGTATTCAACATAGATTCACAGGTTGTGCATGAACATAAACAACCTGTAAATCTTTGCCATTTTTTCTAATGCCTTCAGCAGAATATCAGCGGTTTAGGGCATCAAACATATTATTTAAGGTAATAAAAAATAATTCACTTTCATAGGAATCTTGAAAAGCTTTTAATCCTTTTTCTCTACAAAACTTCATGCCTCCATATTGTTACAGAAGAACTAAGTAACTATAAATAAAGTTTTTAATTAATATCGACATTTTCTAATACATTATAAATAATTTACAATCATTGTCTATTAGGCTTTTAAGTATTGACCATTGTTGACATATAAATAGTTTTACCTGCGCATACTTAACCTTCATCTTTGAAAAATTATTGAGCTCAAAATGATGTTTTTTCAACTTAGGATAAACCTTTAAAAATGATTGTGCTTCATTTAAAAATAAATTATGGAAATCACTCCATTATATGTATGGTTTTGACAAATGTATCTATTAAAAAATTAAAGTATTCATTGTTATTATACATACTTATTACTTATTGGTAATTATTTACTCTTAACACGTTCACTGCAGATCATATTTTTGTATACTTGTTATGACGCTGAAAAAATTCTAGTTTTAAAAAAAAATTCCTAAAAATTGAAAAATTAAAATACCAATTTACGGTTTGCACTTGATTATGAAACAATGCTTAAAGAAGACGCTGACAAAAAACCAAAAGTTTAATCGTAATGCTGACCAAATTATAGTCCATTAAATAACAAGATACATGACGCCAATTGGCGTCATTCAGCATATGCGAACTATGTAAAATGACGCCTTTGGCGTCATCTGCAGTGAACGTGTTAACTGATTATTAGTGTACAAACGATTGCGTGTAGTTTTCATTAAATGGAGTACATCAGCAAATACAAAAACTTGACGCATATTATTAAAAGATTTTTAAATCCTTCAATACTTGAACATATCCCTAGTTCTTTCCACATAGATTTATTGATACTGGCACCATCGCTTGTAAGCCCAACAACTTGAATATCAGCATCCTCGAGTAACATTATTTCCTTGATGACTAGCTTTGCCAAATCAATGCCTATTGGAAAGAAAATATTGAAATTAAGAAAATAAAATTCAAATAGATATGCATCACCTTTAACTGACCCTTTCAAAGTAAACACTGCAATTGGCTGTGTAAAATGTTCAGATAAGCTTTGCCACATTAGCACAAGTCCATAATTAGCTTCATTAGCTTCTTTACAATATTTTTTTTACTTCATCTCCAAAATCTTTAAGACCAGGATATGTAAAGGATCTACTATTTACAGCTATACTTGATCTTTAAAAAAATTCATCTGAAACAAGTATATCATTTTTCTGATATTCTATTTTAATAAAAAATTTCTTTTTAAATAATTTGAAAAAATTTAAGTCAAAACCACAAACAATTGGTATTACTAATAAGGGTTTTCTTATAGTATTCACACATGGAAGTGGTATTATATTTGGTCCTCTTAAAAAATTGTATCCACTTGGTGATCTACATTATTGAAATAAATTAATAGTATCATTAAAATTTAATATTTTTTTGAATTAATACAAATGGTAAATTAGATCAAATGATTTACCTTATTTGGAACAACATTCATTACACTGCATCCTTCGGAATTGTATGTTTTGGATGCGGCAAAAATGTCTTTAATAAGTTCATACTGTATAACATTTAAACCAGAATTCGCAAACGACTGCTGTAAAGAATTATCTTAAACATTTCGCAACTGAAGATGTACAACACTTAAAGCATTTTTCAACCTTTTTATTTTTATCATGGCTCTATTATTTATTGTTTTGATATTTTTTTGTGATAACTGTAAAATCTTGATGCACTTTTGTTTTCTTGGAGAGTAATAACTTTCAACTGGTTTATTATGTTTTATCCTTAATAGTTTTTGCATCATAGAATAATACAGTTTCAAACACAAATTACAAATACCACTAACAGAAACAAACAAATTTATTAAAATCATATAATGTATAACCACATCCTAAAATTAAATCATATAAATAATCAAACTATTGAAATATACCTTATTTCATAAGATGCAATTTTAGTGCCGTAAATGATGAAGAGATTCAATATATTGATCTGAACTAAATGTGTAATTATCTTTTTGAAAATTTTCTTTATTAGTATGGCCATGGCACACCTTCAATTTTTCAAAAAATACTTAAAATGTTGTCAAGATCATCAACAGTTGTTAGTTCAACGGTCCTGAAAATGTTGGTCATAGCAAATAGTTCTCCATATAAACAAACTATTTATTAGAATCTGTAATGTAAAAATGTAATCATACAAACTGAGATTTAAATTATATAATGATGATTTATAATATAAGACAAATTAGATTAGATTAGACTAACCTCCAGAAACAACCAATGGTTTTTCAGTGAGCGATTGTAATTTATACCACATAAAGGTTATATTAGTATTTTGATATACTGTTATCATTACTTGGGGGTCCAACAATTTTGGCTATACGGCATACTCAGGGGTTAGAGTGGAAAACAATTCCAAAGGGGACTAATGTCTTCATATAGTGTTTTAAGGGTTCCATATATAATTTTATATATAATGTCTTATGTATAAAATCCTAATTTGTTAAAGGGAATGCTTTTTAACCGCCGTCAGAGGTAGAGGGACTGAGTCTTCCTGCGTCCTCCCCCCACTTTAACCTCTGAGCATAAAGTTATAAATATAACACTAATACCGATATATATTTTTTTGAATAATAAAATAGTAATAGCATTTTGTAAAACGGTTAATATTAAAGGGAGAATAGTACAAAATTATTCAGATTAATTCGGACTCTTCTAAAGATGGCATGGAATTCGGACAGATCCCTCTAAGAGATGGCAAGCAATTTGGACAGAACCCTCCAAGAGACGGCATGCAATTTGGACAATTTTCTTTTTTCTTGGTATGCCAAAGATTGGTACCTTTACAGAACTGGATATAGCGGTGGTTCTCCTAAAAACCAATATTAGCCATTGAGCAAAACTAGAAGTGAATAAACTATTGGCATCTACCAGTTTTAAAATGAATTGAACAAATGCACATAGTGTTTAATTGTTTCTCAAGTACATCGTTTTTTTTAATGATTTAGATCATGTCATACGCTGAGCTATCATTTTTGGTTTTAAATTAGAACAAACGTTACCTTTCAATTACATTTCAGGAAATCGATAAAATGACAGTGACTTGTCAACAGATTTGTTTACACGCCCAAACAAAGCACATACTGTCGATTGTTGGAATTATGAAAAAATGAACTGACTAACCGACTTTAAATAAAGTTTAATAATTGAAAGTTGCATATAATAATAATAATAATATATATTCTTCGTAATGCTTTTCGTTCGTTTTTTGAACCACCGTTGGTGATAATAAATAATTGATAAGGATATGAAACACAAAACCACGGACAAAGATACTATTATATCTTGCCCGTGCACAAAACTGATCAAATCGATTCCGTTATCGTATATTATAGACATATCCATAGATATTAAAAAGTGGATAGGCCATGGCTATATTATTAATAAATAAAATAGAGGAAAGTGTGTCGGAATGGGGAAGAGACAATGACTGTTTTTTATCATTGCCTCTCATTCTGGCAGAGATCTTATCATAAATAATATACAATACTTATACATATATCTATTTGTGTTAAAACCACTATAACCTCATTTATGTACTACCATATACTACCACAGATATATATAATAAGATATATATAGATGTATATAGATATAATAAATATCTGTGAATACTACATGATCTAAGATAACCACAAAATAATTTCATGTTCGTTCCCGTATGATAAGCATAAATGGCCTATCCATTCTTTATTATATAAATTCTCATAGAATTCTTTAATATGTCGGTAGCACACTTCGGCGTATAGATAATAGAGGAATAGTATCGTTGTTAATTATTATATAATCTGTGGTCGTAAGTGTCATGTGCATTTGAGTTATTATTTGTTATTCCTATTCAACGCATTTTTACCTAATTTCGTATTTCAAACGCGATTCAAATTTATCTTTTTCGTATTGTAATAATGGATTACAATCGCTGATTGCAATATACCATTAATGTAATAGAACATCTATCAATACCTATTTTTATTAAGTAAAGACATTTCTCAACGTCGTTATTTCTTACGACAAGACGATTTCATTGGACTTATAACGTGTATAGGAAATAAGTCGTAAGTAATTAGTATTTCTAACATAATTTTATAACTGGTGTTTTGCCGTTTGTCGTTTGATACACAAACAAATCATTACTACTACATTTCTTATGAGCCTTTTCACTGCTACACTATTTATGCTCTGCAACTTGTCTCCCACATAAAAATTATAATAATATTATAAAATAAAGGAACATAATAGAACATCTGAAGCAGTGAAGGGGTTCATTACCTACTGCAAATAATTAAATATCTGATGTATAGTATTATTAGCAATGTCTCTATATGAAGCAACTCTATTAAGATACATACTACTAAATAGTAATTTCAAATTGACGTAGGTTACCTATCATAAAAAAATATGGTATCTACTTTTCTGTTATCCCTACTACCGTGAGTCAATTCTGTTATCTCGACTACCTACCTCGCCGATGCTGATTTAGATAATATCGATAATAAATTATAGACATGGATATAAAATATAAATATAAAAATACCTACCGACAAAGTTTATATTTTAATCTTACAATCTTATCATTTCATCTTTTTTTATCATAATTACTTTTTTGGAGCTTTTGAATATATCATTTTTACAATATTGTATATTTACATAGTAGTAATTTATCAAATTCAACAAGACCTTAAAGCACTAAGCAGTCACCCACCTACAAAAGTTATGGGGTATTTACTCCAGTAGCCATACGTGTTCGGCACTATTGAGCTAGGCCTAGTCTAATGCACCGTCCCTGCTCAGAATCGTTTTTCGTATCTAATGATTTATCAATGAATTCAAATATAACACATCCGCATTTCAATGACATACTCGACAACTACTGTACAGCAGAGCGGTACCCACTTGTCCACAATTTTATTTTTATATATAGGTATATATTTAATATCTTGATGATTTTATAAGAATTTTTAGTTTGGCGTTATGTGATAATTTTGGTGATTTTATGTTTTATATTATAACTCTCTACTACTGTGATAATTTATGTGATAACTGATAATAAACGTTATATAGGTTCTAATATACATTATTATATAAATGGCAATTTATGTGTATTATGTATTAAAATACGGAACTATCGGGATAATACTATAGAAGTCACTAGTCAAGATAACAGAATTGAGTAGTCGTAGTAGTTGCGGCATCGAGTATAAGTAAGGATAACAGAAAAGTACCGAAAATATTATGTTATTGTGATTGGTAAAAGTTAGTTAATTTATCAAGTTTTTTTAGTTTTTAATCATATAATTATTGGATTTATAAAAAATGGATTATTGTTCCCAAAATAAAACTAAACAATAATTGTATTAAATAAGACATTCATGTCTTATTATTAAATGTGTTTTGTCTAATAATTACCACTTTAAAACAATTTCAATATTATTGTATGTCTTACAAAAATATAGTATTCAAAAACATTAAAACGCTTGTATATTAATAATCAGATTATAAATAAACCAATAGAATACAATTCGATTAAAAATATTAAAACAATATTTTGGTATTTTACTAGCTCTTAAAATGTTAGTATATAACTTTATATCTATTTTGTATCTGTCTTATAAATTATATTTATTTTTATATTTGTGTTGTGAATTTGTTTAAGGATCATTTCTATTAATAACAATGCCCAAGAAGATGAAAATTAATTATGAAGAACCTATACCCAAGAGACCTCACAGAAACATGGTTAGTGTTTATTTACTAAATTATGTGACGTTACTTTCAATTGGTTTTTTTTTATTATAGAAAGCAAAAATAGTATTTGATCCATCTGATACTCATATACCAAAGAAAAGAAATAAAAATTCCTATACAAATAAAAAACCCATGGAAGCAACTACTATAAAAAAAACTACAAATGATGGAAGAAAACAACAAGATTCAACAAAGTCAAAAAGTCCCTCGGTAACTGAGGTAACTGAATTATTGGATTGTATGTCAAGTGAAATCAATACTATATCTCAAATACATTCACCAATAAAACTTCAAGTAAAACGGGTTACTCCTAAAGTAACTCTGGACACATCAAAAAATTGTTTTATTGTTCAAAAATTTTAGGAAATACAGAATTAATTGATTGTCCAATTTGTTTCATCAAGGTAGTAATAATTGTAATAAATAAATTTATTTTTTTATTATTATTATTACAAGTGTTTAATTTTTTTTATAGTTCATAAACACTGTTAATAGTCAGTGAGCCCATGTGGAAATTTAAACTAGATTTGGGTCCTTGGTTCTGTAAACAATGCAGAAAACAAAATTGTAACAAATGTCTCAAAGATGAATCCCAGTCGGTGAGCTCAATAAAAATAATAATTTTATTAATAAATAAAAACTCAACTTTTACATTTCTTTAGGAGATACTGCGTCGCTGCATAACTTGTGAAGTTGGTTTACATACAATTTGTTATGAGTCATATGATATTAAACCATTACAAAAATTGGAAAATAATATGTATGTATGTATTCCTTGCATGACTTTGGCTACTCAAATAAACCCAGAAGAAGAAGACGTAGTAGAAGCAGGACAATTTGATATTGATGGTAAGACTGGACCGTTAAAATATATTATACCTAATTATAAACCATATATAACTGTAATTAAATATGTATTTAGATGATGTCAAGTCACGCACCTCAAGTATTATGTCCATATCATCAGACACTGATGACACAGATTCAGAAAGTAATATTTCTGATAATTCATCAGAATATTATAAATATGATGAATCTCAAATCCCAAATATATCAAGATGGACTAAAAAACAAGTGTTTGAATATTTATTAGAGAAATTACCCAAAGTAATTGTTCATCAAATAATTAAATATGTAAGATATTGTTAATTAATTTATAAAAAATAATATTTTCATATAGTTATTCCATTGATAATGAATATTATTGATGACCAACTACGGTGCAAAATACACTCCATTAAATCTACTAGCAATCCTGGTGATTATATCCAAAACTGACTAGTCGGCCAGGTTATAAGATAGTCATGTAGTCATCGCAGTCTGGATACTAACACCAGGACCACTAGCAGATTTAGCGTACCATATTTTATACCCAGTTGGACATCAATAGCATTCATAATCAATAGTTATACTTTGTACAATCTATAATTTATATTAAAAAAGATAGGCATGTCAATACCAATTTGCTGCGCAGTAGGTGTGTTGAATTTTAAATTTTAATTCAATGGTATATCATTGTTTACAAAAAAATATTCTGAATGGAGAGTCTGCCAGTCTATAATATATTTCAAGTTTATTTCATGATATGTTTTTTGATATTGCTATTAGAGTAACTTATTTTACTATTAGTATCACAATAGGTTGATCTATGTTTTGCCGAAAATATTTCATTTATCATAATAGAGTATGTTTCTATTATGTTATATTATTGTTATTAAATTTTGGAGTAAATACTTATGGTTGAACCGTGTGAATAAGATCATAGTATAAATAGGTAGCTTACAATTAATCTAAATATTTTGAAAATGTCATTGTATACTTTTTGGCTATAGTAAAATTTTTAAATTTATGATTTACCTAAAATTTTAAATCTCCAAAATAATATTTTTAAATTACAACAAAATAACTAACATCGTTTAAATATATACAATTTTGTCAAAATTTAGTTTTGAAATGTTTATGAAAAAAAACTAGTGCGATGGTTGAACTAATGTGTGCTGCGATCCAGCATCGTTTGACGTCACATACTTATAATCTATAACTCCCACACAAACCCATTTGCTCATGTTGCTGAGGGTAAAAAAAATTGTTAAATCAATATATTTATTGCATTGATTCTCTCAAAATCTAAAATAGGTTTCATTGTACTAACAAGTATTCTATAATTTTAGGATTTAGATGGCCAAGCTCTACTTTTACTTCAACGGACTGATATCGTATCAAACATGGGTTTGAAACTTGGACATGCCCTGGCGTTTTACAAACAAGTACGAATTTTACAAACGCAAAGTACATTTAGTCGCATATATTGGGAATAATTATTATTACACCTAACATCTACTTATTATTGGATGATATAATAAAGTTGTTTGTAATATTTTTTTACAAAGTATACTTATAGTTAGTTTGAAACCCATCTTTTAAAAATGTTTGAAATATTAATGCAAATATACATTATGAATATGCCCCACTATAAACATAATAATTTGATCATATTTTTAAATTTAAAAAAAATTTGTAATAGTTCACTATAGGTACACAAAAATATGTAATTAATTATAATATACTACTATATTTTATATAATATATTTAATAAATACTAACTACAACCTAATTGTATTTATAATTAATAGTATTATCTATGATAACGGTCCTTCGTAGTTTGTAATTAATAATTTGTATAATAAAGGTATATTTTATAGATGTAAAATGACGCGTATATAATTTATGCTTAGACCCATGTATACAGCAGGCTATAGGCCTATAGGCTATACTACATTATATGATTAGCTTACAAAATATACCTCGTGAGATTAATCGTTTTCGCAAAAAAGAAATATAATTTATTATTTAAATTATAGAAGCTTTATTGGGTTAAAGGACTTAGTAAGTTTACTATAATTTTGTTTGAAAAACATCCAAAACAAATTGTTAAAAATAGGGTTGGCTCGATGTTGTTATAAAAGTGGAAGTCAGTGCATCGTATAATTCGATACAATCAAACACTCAAATACTCAATGGTCTCTATAAAAAGTGGTTTTATTTAAATGATAGCCTAGAATTTTGTATGATGTGCATGTGGCCAAGTGACCAACTTTCTAGTTGATTATATCACCAATTAACTTACTCAACACTTGAGAATGGAACTATGCCTCGATATATTATCTTAAATTATATAGATTCTTGTAAATTCATTTTGATATATAGGTAATTAGTACAAGGTATACATGATTTTCTATTGAAAAGGATATTGAAATGAATTGTCATTGTTCAATAGTTTCCAATTTATACAGCTCTTAGATCCTTGACTGACTTACTCTGTAGCTGTGGCCTGTGAGTCTGTGGCCTTGTGAGTTGAAAATATCAGCTTAAACTAAAGACATTTATATCAGAAATTGTACAATAGGTATATAAAGATTTTTTTCTATAAAAATCATATTTTGTGTAAATATGTACTTAATTTAATACTTAACTGATGATTTTTAGTATAAATTAAAATGACAAAATTACTTTTCTACTAAAAGTTCTTGTACCTATAACTAAGTAATATGAATACCGGGTATTTCCTGTCGTAAATCATAATATATCATAATATGTAATACCTCTGTTGTACGACTATTATAATAATATTATACTTATACATATTGACATGGCAGGGCAAGTTAATGATTTTTTTTAACGTAGTTAAGTTAAGTCAATATACACAAATGGCAAAAAGTTTAAAGTTTGAAGTTAATTTAACTATAGATTAACTCAGTTAAGTTAAAAGTTAATACACACTTTTTTTTAAGTTAAAAAAAAGATAATTTGTTTATACTACGCTAGAGTACTTAATTTTTTTCCAACACAAAACTAAATTATAGACTATAGTGTTTATACTTTATACAGTATTTCCATATTAGTTAGATTCGAATGATATACATATTTTACTTTAAAAAATTCACGTTGAATATTTTTTGACATGAAAACGAAATTAACTGAAATAGTGAAATATAATAAAATTAAAAACAAAATAAATTAACTTAACTTACTTCTTGAAATGAAAAATTAACTCGTTAATTTCACGTTAATTAAAAAAGAAATTTAGTAAGTTAACAGTTAAGTTAATGAAAGGCCAAAAGTAACTTTTTAACTTAACTTTATAACTCGTTAATGCCTAGCCTTGCATATTGATATGTTTTATTAATAACTAAATGTACACTGCGCGAGAATATAGTACAATATTATTATATAAATAATTATATTTCGTGTTGGTGCAATAGATTATGACGAATAACAATTTACCCGGTGGCCTGTGCACAATAATATTATAATATAAGTATCTACCTAGTCTGATTGAAAAAAAGGTTGTCGGAAGACACAAAAAACTTTCCATTAAAATATTAAACATGAATAAATAAATTATAATCGAATCAATATTAGTCGTATGGGTAAATTCGGGCAACATACATGCCCTAGAATATTAAGTATACTGTTTACTGTACATACAGACACACAGTACACTATATACAGGGTGTATATTATATTATGTCATTGTACGCGGGTTTTTTTTTAACGATTATGGATCGATGACATAGAATTTCGTTTAAAAACAAAAAAAGACGTGTTTTTTTATTTTTGACAACCCGGTTTTTTATAACAATTTCAAAATTTTTAAACACGCGGGTGTACCAATAGCAAAATTAACTTTATTTTTTCAAACGGTTACTACTATATTTTTTAATGGATTCCGGTAAAAGCTTTTTTTCTGAAAATTTTGATAGTCAAATCATCAATTTTGGTTCACTAGTTTATTAACTATGATGGTCCTCTAAAGTTATTTGAAATAATTGATATAGGTTTAATTTACAAGTGCTAAACAATTTTTTCTTATAACTACCTTTTTATGCACTTGGTAGATATAATAGATCAATTCACTCAAATATTTAAGCTAACAACAAAATTGGAACTGCTGGATGGTTATACTATAAGCTGGAGAGTCTATATGTCTATAATAAATATTATTTAAAAAATACTATTTCTCATCATTAAAATAGTTTTTTTTTATATAATTCTTATTTTTTAAATTCAATATTTAATATACAGCAAATTAAATAACTGAATTGAAACCAAATTTTGTACATTTGTACTCTTAGTTCTAGTTTTTGTTATTTAAAATTTTATGTGAAACATATTATTAAGTGTAAATATCAAAATGCTTCCCTGAAAATGTATGGCTGTACCTATAGTAATTATGTGTAAGCGAACAAAAACACATTACCGGTTTCGAACACAATTTACTAAAGGCTAATCTCAAAAACTATCTGATCAATTTCAATAAATGTTACCTATATGAAGGGTGTTTTTACTATTAAAGTACTTTTTTGTATCGCTGTATAAAACTTGACACCATGTGACCGTCCATTGAATTATTTTATATTATATTATTTAAACTTCAAGACTCAAGTATTATAAAAAGTTACTGTTTTTTCATAAAAGATTACATTATTACTATATTGGACTTAACTACACGAGAGTCTGGAAATCTCCTTTCTCAGATATTATTTCAAGGATACTTTCCATTTTGTAATAGTTTGTAAATACTTAATTTACAAAAAGTTGTCGTAGACTAATAATTTACTTATAGTTTTTAACATTACTTATGTAGAATAATTTATTTGTTTATCATTCATCACTTAATAAAAATACAACTTGTAGGAAATTGTATATTTATATGACGACTGTAGACTATATATCTTGTATGAATATTTCAAATCTTAGATGAATTTATATGAACTCCTAACTCGAAATTATTGGCCAATTTTCATGACTAATGAATTTTATCTACATTTTAACTTCAGACGCTCAACTTTTTTTTAATTTCTTCTAACAAAAACATATGAGGACCTAATGAACATTTTTTTTTCGGCAATAAATAAATTAATAAATTTAACAAATTTAACAATAAAGTCGACTTTTGAGTTAACTTTTTTTTTGTTAAAGGTACGAAAACTTAGAAATCTTGTATTAAATTGTCAAATGTTTTAAACATTTCTACATACGAAGTAATTTGCAAATTATCACGATTTTGACGAAATTATCAAAAATCTAATTTTAAACACTTACAAGAAATTTACAATCAACATTTTTTCTATTTACACCGACAAAAACGAGTAACGTTACATTAAATTTTCAGGTTATTTGATAGAACGAAATAGTTCTATCTATATTCGACATTTATAAAAATAAAAAGTTGAAAATTTCATTTAATTCAAAAAAAAGTCTAAATATTATTTTGAATATTTTATCTTGTATGGAAAAACTTGATGGAATTTTAAAGTACCTATATACATTCAACAAACAAAAACTAATCAAAAAACGAAATAGATTTTGTCAAAAACTAAATTAGAAATTATCAATGATATAATCTAGATAACTAGTTACAAGTTATCTAAACGTTCGTCTTAGATATTTTTTTACTAATCTAAATAAATTCATCTAGATACATTTTTTATTGATAAAAATCGCAAAATTTTACAAACGTATTTTTAAATATTTATAACAAAGTTTATGGTTTATAAGTAATGTAACTATTCTTATTTACATCATTTTTATTATTACGTTCCTAGTGCCCAGCTAAAATATACCTAAATTTAAAACCATTTAAAAAATAATTGTATCATTTTTTTTATCTAAATGAAAAAGTATTTATTTTTTCTTTATCTAGATAAATATGAGTTGAATTATCTTTATCTAGATAAAAAAAATACTTATCTATTCAAAACACTGCTTATACATCAAAATAATTAGAAGTGCATAGTATTTTTTTTATATAAAAATATTTAACACTAATTTTAACACATAAATCAACAATAGGGTCGTATTCTAATATAAAGCTATTAATTAAATATAATTTTATGAAAGGCTTACAACAATATTCTTAATATACAACTTTATTACGCAAATAATAAATGTTAATTTTGTGATACATTAAATAAAATAAACATATAAATACATTAAAATAAAAACATATGTAAAAAGGTTAAACAATGATATTAAAACTGTTAGTTAAACACTTGTTATTAGACATACAATAGTATCAATCAATACAACCATTATAATTAATAAAATTATGTTTGTTAATCCGGAATAAGAACTAAGGATTACTAACTAATGCTATGAAATTATCAAAGGATAAATTTGATTCTTCAATGAAAAAAAGGAATATTCTATGATAATGATAAAAACATCTGCCATAAAAAACATTTTTGGTATCCAGAGAAACCTAATATTAAATAGTTTTATTAAGCAACTCGGTAGCAATTTTTTGTTTAAAAATATTAGTTTAAGATACATATATTATTTATGATTATAACTTATAATATAGTTATTATAATTTATAATATTAATATAACATTATTATATTAACATTACAAAATGCTACCTGACTATACAACCTTAAATTAGCAAATTGTATTTCTCTTAAAAACAGTCAAATCAGGAGTTTTAGTCAAGAAACATTAAGAATGCTTGCATTGGAGTTATTCTATCGCAATATGTTTTACAATGTAAAATCTATATCATCTACTCTTGGACGTTTTCTAGATGTTGAGCCATATTCTTCACTCGTTTCAACCAATGCCCTTTTTTTACATCCATTCTAGAATACAATTAATGCATAAATGTTAGTGTAAATAATATTAGATCTGATTATATTTTATAATAATATAAAAATTGACATATAAGATAAAAAAAAGAGCATGCTTGGTACGTTTTATGTATAATTAGTTAGTATAAAAGGTGCATAATTATAGTTTTAATAAAAATAAATAAGTATCATAAATAAATATGGTTATCTGGAGCACAAATAATATATATAATTATATAATAAGTCCTGCTATTTGAATATTTTGTCAATTCTAATATCCAAATTAATGTAAGACCAGTAAGTTAGTATTTTTTTTTAAATGTTATAAATATATCAAATAGTAGGTATTATATGTTAAAAACCATTTAGTATGAAGTTTTAGTATTTTAAAAAGGTTTTTTGAAATATTCATTTACCGTTTTATCCCACTGCTTATGCAAATACGGGATTAATAAGTGTGAGTTGTCATTAGCAATAGCTGAAATTAAAAACGATTTAATTTTAATTTTAAAATAAAAAACATTATTCTTATATAAAATAACATATACGTATTACAGTAATTCTTATGTTTTTCATCTATAATGTATACAAATTAAGTTACAACTAATAGTTCTGAATGCATTTTGTAATATACAGATTAATTTTGATTAGATAAGTATTTGAAAAAAATAATAAAATTAAAAATATATAATATATTAATGTATTAGTATTATCCTTGGTATTATAATTACAATATAATGTTGTAAGAAGGATAATTCTAATAAAATTTAAAAAATAAATACCAAATGAGTAAATTGATTGTGAACAAAAGTAAATAAGTCCACATATAGGCAGTTGCTAATGTAGCTTCTCTTTTAGAACAAAGTATAATGTATTATAATATAATAGAACTACTACAAACTTTGATCGGAAGGTTCTTCTCGGGTAGTAATGTAAACAGGTGAAGATTTGCTTAAAACATTTTTTGGTACAAAATTGTTAAAATTTTTTTTATCAAATGATGGACAGCCATCCAAAAATTCGGCTATAGACTGAAATATATAAAAGTATAATTAAATATTGTTTTTTCTTTGGTAGATTAGAAGCAAAAAATGATTCTGAATCGTCTATTACAAGTAAGTATTTAAAAAATAATAAATTCCAAGAGCTTTGTAAAACTATTAGCTAATGGGTTATGAACCTATAAAATTATGATTAAAAGTATTGTTTATGATGTATATAGATACAACACTGCGGTGGTATTATAAGTAATTTCCAAGTACATCTAGAGCATCATAGCAGCCACATTTCCAAATTTCAAGTTCATATTATGTTAAATAGATATTAATACATTATAGTCCGCACACGCACACATTTGACAATGATATGGTCGTTGTGATTGTACTAATATCAAAACATACGAATGTGAGAAAATATAACAATGTGACATTATTAATTTTATATTTTACGTAACCTAACCTACCTATTTAATTATTTATTTTTAAATATACCATAATTTGATGTGCTGTAGATTCAGATTTGTCTGCAATTCTCTTAAACCAATCCCCAATCGAGGATATTGCTACAACGGAATGTAAACCTAATACGACCTTTAACAGAGAACGTGTGGACCATATTCTGTTTATTGTGTCAGGTATGGTATTTTATTGTACTCACCATGTCGGGCACTACGTATAGTCAAAAATGTGCACGGAGAAGCGTGTGTGAAAACCGTTCTAGAAAATCAGAATTGTAGTCGTCCTGCAGCTGGTTGGCGATGACTGATGATTGATCGATAACTGTATATTAAGACCGTGGTCTCTATCACTGGTGGGCGATTATAAATTAAAAGTTAACACTAATTATTTCTAAACAGTTAACATAATATTAATAATAAAAATGAAGGCTTACCATAAGTCTCTCGTGTCACCAATTTCCGACATTCGGATAAGGATTGTAATACAAAACGGTAGTTGCAGTATATATTCTAGTCGCTTTTAAATCGTATTCTGTATGAAAATTTGTTTGTTTACAATATCACGGACTAAGATATCTCAGTTAGTGGTTTACATACACGATTGGTCGTTCGGAGGTTGGTGTACGAGCGAGTAGGGACGTTGCGATACTATCGATATGAATAAGTATAGATACTTAATTAGGTACAAATAGAATTTTTGCCCTTTAACTTTATAGCAAAATCACAAACTCAGGTCAAATGAACTCTTGAAATTGTGACTGAGAAAAACCGAAAAAATGTATGTTTCTATGAAAACATCAAATTAATTCGATATTTATTCATATCGATATTTGTCATCGATAAAATGATCGATACCTATCGATATTACCAAACGATTAATGTAATGAATACAGATATATATATCTTTAATCGTGATACAGACGGTGAATTGCGAAATCAAAATTAAAAATCCCCGGCGAACAATCCCGGAAAAAATCCATTATTACACTAATTAAAATTTGATATTATTTAAAAAATATTTTTTCGATAATTTTCATGTGGTTGTGACCTTGTGCGTAAAGTTTGTTAGTAGGTAAGTTAGTCTGGCGATTTTTATTCCGATTAGCACAGACGTATTATATTATTATTATGAAAATTATGATCGTAGATACGTAATGAAATTGCCACTGAATGTTTAATAAATATCTTTTTGAGCTATTTATTGTATAGATATCTCCATATTTGTGTTAGTAACTTATTAAAAAAAAATACAACAGCTTAATTGAGTTCATATTGGACATTTGTAAGGCCTATAGTGTCAATGGAAACTTTTTCTCTTACGTTGTCCCGTCTAAAAAAATGATATCACAATTACTATTATTGTATTATTATTTGTATACAGCTTATACCTATATTATTTTCATCTTTCTAATACAAAAAAAAATGTATTTCAGGGCCTCACCCTAAGAGTTGTAATTTTTTACGGACAACGAAGTGCGCGGTATCAGCTTGTTGGTACTTTGGGGTGTCAAAAGTAAACATTTCCCAGTAGTTTTTAAAAGGGACGCGTAAAACAAAAAAAAATTAAGGAAAAACGGGAATTTTTACGCAAAATCTGTTTTCGAGAAAATCGATTATGATTTTTGGTGTAACTCTAAAACAAATGAACGTATATACATGAAATTTTCACTGGTTGTTTTTATTTGCATTTTCTATGCACGATAAAATATTTTGATTTGTTTTGAACTGTTTAGGAACATTTACAGTTTCGAATTTTATTAGTATTTTTTCCTATGGATGTCAATTAAACTTTATTTGTTGGGCAAAAAAGCTTGAAAATTTAATACAAGGCTCCTATACTATATTGTTACAATGATATTTGAAAAATATTAAAAATCCTTATTCACAGTTTTTATTTATAAGCATTTAAAGTTCAAATCTTGATAAAATACGGAAAATCAGGAAAATTAGCATATTATTTTGAGTTGATAATTCATAAAAATTTTTCCTTTGAAATCTAATGTTTGAAAATGTAATACAAGATTATTCATAAGTTTGTCCAAAAAAAAAAAAATGTCTACAAGAAAGTCCAATTAAATTTTTATCAGCGTTTGAAATTCATATTTTTACAACATTTGATATTCTCTCGATTTCTCAGGTAACGATTTTCTTATTTTGTTCTAATTGAAAAACGTATGACTGTAGATACTTGAAAATTTCACTGAATGTTTATGTAAGCATTTTCTATACACTATACGTTTTTGAAAATAATTTAACTCTTTTAGAGCTGTTCGTGGACATTGTAAATTTTCAATTTTCTTAGTTTTTATTTCTATAAATATCCATTAAATTTTATTTGTTTGGTAAAAAAGCGTGAAAATTTAATACAAGGCTCCTGGTATATTTTTAAAATAGCAGTTGAAAAATATTAAAAATACATACGCACAATTTTTTTTTATAAGCATTTAAAGTTCAAATCTTGACAAAATACGGAAAAATCACGATAATTAGCAAATTATTTTGAGTTGCGAATTCATAAAAATTTTTACTTTTTTTAAAAAAGTAATAGAAGATTCCTCATAAGTTTGTCTACCTTTATCAAAAAAAAATGTCTACA